>PISX010029496.1:0-19987 GCA_004024625.1 Mellivora capensis
AAGAATAGTAGGGGCACCAGGCTGGCTCAGTGAGAAAAGCATGCAACTCTTGATCTCAGGGTCGTGAGTTCGAGCGCCCATCAGGTAGAGAGATGACTTAAATAAAAATTAAAAAAAGAAAAAAGAGTAAGAATAGTAAAACCAAAAGTTCTGGACATTGGTTGCCTCTCAATGTGAACCTAAGTGACCACTGAAGCGTTCACTGAAAAATAGCTCACACGGTAAATTTTATTTTTAAAAAAGAATTAAAAAATAAGTGTGTATATATATATATACATATATATATATATATTTTTTTTTTTTTAATGAGCTCTTTTCATTAATTTAAACTTTTCTCCGTGTTCGCTGGAGCTCTATCAGCTTTTCTTGTTTGAGGAACGCAGATCCACTCAGGTCACCTCAAGTGATGGGAAGTCCCGCTATTTTAAGGACACACGTGACTATAAAGGAGATAAGAATACCGTAGGAACCTAAGAATAGCAATAGGATTGGGCTTCAATTGGGAAGGAAAATCAACAGGGAACTGGACAAACTCCGCGCACATCCAGGGCCTAGGCTGACTTGTCACTCTTGGCTGCAGCAAGCATGCAGTATTCCCCAGCCCCAGGGTGTTACCATCCCTCCCTGTCTCTCTGACTACCCGCCGACTGCCTCATTTAGTTATAGTTTCTGCTTACTCATAATTCCAGCTTACTCATACTCTTTCTATAACCAACTTTCAGCTCCTCTCCCCACCATTAACAGACTGATTTTCTCTGTGTATCTCACTTCAAATGCTTGCAAGGAAAAAGGAAACGTGACTAGCCTCGCTGGGAGTTCAAGTTCAGTGGGCGTCACAGTCCCCCCAGGGACTTGTGAAACCAGCAAGCAAAGCGGTGAGTGAGCCTCAGTCCCAGCGTTTCTGATTTAGCAGTCTGGGGGAGGGCCTGAGAATGTGCATTGGTAACAGAATCCCCAGTCGGGCTGACTACATGGGTCTGAGGAACCACAGGCCTGGTTAGTCACCCTTTTTTTCTGTTTGGACAGAGCAGCTGGGGCTCTACCTCATGTCACGGACACCAGACACCATACTTCCAAACTGACTCTCAGGCTCATATACTGAGATTTTTTTAAAAAACTTCCTTCTCTTAACTGGCCTTTTCATTTAGGCAGTCTCCTGGGTCCTACTGCTTTTCACCTGGAAGGACTCCGACCCCTTTTCCCTTCCTCTGTCCCTGCCCCCATCCAGGGTCTCATCTCCCAGTACCCAAGTAGCTACAGAAAAGCTTTCTGTTCCAAGCCCCCCACCCCCACATGCCTGATTACCTTCCCCCTGAGAGCCCTCAGAGGCTCCCTCTGCCCATTTCATTAACCTAAACACTGTAACATCTTTAAACTTTGTGTTCTTAGTCAATGATATTTACTTATTTAGAAAGATTTTAGTTATTTATTTGACACAGAGAGCCAGAGCACAAGCATGGAGAGCAGCAGGCGGAGGGAGAGGAAGAAGCAGGCTCCCAGCTGAGCCCGATGCAGGACTTGATCCCAAGACCCTGAGATCATGACCTGAGCGGAAGGCACACACTTAATTGACTGAGTCACCCTAAGTCAGAAATATTTAAATGCTTGTTTTCCCATGCTGATATTTCATTTCCATCATGACCTCTTGCCCTTTCCCTACACCAGTATTTCTCAGATTTTTCCAAAAAGTGCTGCTAACAGCAGAGAAAATATAAAGGGTGAGGAGGACGGTATCCTTAGGGACTGTACTCCTTAGAAGCTTTTAAATTTTCCTCTCCCCACTTTTTTTTTTTAATATTTTATTTATTTATTTGACAGAGATCACAAGCAGGCAGAGAGGCAGGCGGAGAGAGGAAGGGAAGCAGAGAGCCCGATGTGGGGCTCGATCCCACTGAGCCACCCAGGCACCCCTCCTCTCCCCACTTTGGAGAAAATTCTCGATAGGCTCCTGTTATCTTTAAAAAGTTAGGCAGAGGGACGCCTGGGTGGCTCAGTCAGTTAAGCGGCTGCCTTCGGCTCAGGTCATGATCCCAGCGTCCTGGGATCGAGTCCCACATCGGGCTCCTTGCTCGGCAGGGAACCTGTTTCTCCCTCTGCCTCTGCCTGCCTGTGCTCGCTCTCTCACGCGCTCTCTCTCTCTCTCTCTCTCTCTGACAAATAAATAAAAAAATTTAAAAAAAATCTTTAAAAAAAATAAAATAAAATAAAAAGTTAGGCAGAGGCACCTGGGTGGCTCAGTGGGTTAAAGCCTCCGCCTTCAGCTCAGGTCACCATCCCAGGGTCCTAGGATCCAGCCCTGCCTCAGGCTGTCTGCTCAGCGGGGAGCCTACTTCCTCCTCTCTCTCTGCCTGCCTCTCTGCCTACTTGTGATCTCTGTCTGTCAAATAAATAAATAAAAACTTAAAAAAAAAAAAAAGGCAGATTTTGGGACACCTGGGTGGCTCAGTCCGTTGGGGGTCTGCCTTCCCCTTGGGTCTTGATCCCAGGGTCCTGGAATCAAGCCCCGCATCGGGCTCCCAGCTGGGTGGGGAGCCTGCTTCTCCCTCTCTCACTCCCCCTGCTTGTGTTCCTGCTCTCACTGTCTCTCTGTGTCAAATAAATAAATACAATGTTAAAAAAAAAGGCAGATTTTGCAACATTTTCCATCCATTTTTATTTTATTTTTCCATCTATTTTTATTTTCACATTAAAGGAAGATTTTGGTTATTTGTCAGGGAGCCAAATGGAGGCTTTGGGAACATCTGGGGTTTGTCAGGACCTTCACGTGGGCTACCTGTGTCTTGGTTTGAGGAGGACCCCTGTAGACCCCCTGGTCTGTCTGCCTTCAGTGTGTTTCATTTCACCACTGCCTACAGCATAATCCAAAAGCTTCCCGAAGTGCCACACTGCTACTAAATTAAAGTACAAACTGCTTTCTTTTAAATTCAAACCCCTCCAAAAAACGATCATTCAAATCTTATTTCTGATACTAAGCTACTTTTTTTGCAAATTGAAATATTTTAGTATGTTCTCAATATTTCATTAACTCTGGCTATTGGCAAATGATTTACTTCCATAGTCATCTAGAGCGGTGGTTCTCAAAGTGTGTTCCCCAGACCAGAAGAACCAGTGTCATCTGGGAACTTGTTAGAAATGCATATATTCTGTTCTGTCCTACATCAGACTGGCTGAATCAGGAATTCTGGGTGTGGGGCTGGCAAATCTGCATTTTAATAAGCCCACCAGGTGATTCTGATGCAGGTGGGGACCAATGGTCTAGCATTTAGTTTTCAGATCTAAAACAGAGTAAAATATACACTAAAAAAAGAACTTAATGCGGGGCCCCTGGGTGGCTCAGTGGGTTAAAGCCTCTGCCTTCGGCTCAGGTCATGATCCCAGAGTCCTGCTTCCTCCTCTCTCTCTGCCTGCCTGGCTGCCGACTTGTGATTTCTGTCTGTCAAATAAATAAAATCTTTAAAAAAAAAAAAAAAAAGAACTTAATGGAATATGAACTATTATTTAATAGTAAATTGTTCTTTTTTTAGGTTTTATTTTTATTTTATTTTTTAAGACTTTATTTATTTGACAGAGAGATCACAAGTAGGCAGAGAGGCAGGCAGACTGTGGGGACGGAGAAGGCTCCCTGCTGAGCAGAGGGCCTGATGCGGGGCTCTATGCCAGAATCCTGAGATCATGACCTGAGCCGAAGGCAGAGGCTTAACCCACTGAGCCACCCAGGCACCCCTAAGGCTTTATTTTTAAATAATCCCCATACCCAACACAGGGACTGAATTTACAACCCCTAGATGTAGAGTTGCATGTTCCACCGACAGAACCAGCCAGGCACTCCTGTTAATTTTTTTTTTAAAGATTTTATTTATTTATTTGTCAGAGAGAGAGAGAGAGAGAGAGCGAGCGGAGGCAGAGGGAGAGAAGCAGGCTCCCCGCCGAGCAAGAAGCCCGTTGTGGGACTCGATCCCGGGACTCGATCCCAGGACGCTGGGATCATGACCTGAGCGGAAGGCAGCTGCTTAACCAACTGAGCCACCCAGGCGTCCCTCCTGTTAATTTTTAAGACAAATGTTAATACTAACCCTCCACCCCCCAGCTCCTTACTCTGCATTAAAGGCTTTTTTTTTTTTTACTAGAATTTCGCTACTATGTTTTTCATACAGGCTCTTCTCAATTTAGAAAATGTGTTCTAGAGGAAGAAGAGCCAATTAAACAATTTTTAATTCATTTGTCTCCTCCTAGTGGCAGACTTTTAAATATTGAGCACGACATCCTATTTTTTCTTAAAATACATATTTCTGATTTTTTCCCCTAAGATTCCTCTAATTTTAGTATATGTGCTGCTGAAGTGAGCACTAAGATTCCTCTTATTAACTAAAATTAAAATCAATTGGCCTTCTCTATCCAATTCCATAGATTTTTCTCTATTTGCTCTGTGGCTACAGAAAATCATCTAATTTGTCTCCATGGCTTTTTTTTAAATTTAATTTTTTCTGTTTTCCAAGATTCATTGTTTATGCACCACACCCAGTGCTCCATGCAATATGTGCCCTCCTTAATACCCACCACCAGGCTCACCCATCCCTCCCCCCTTCCAAAACCCTCAGTTTGTTTCTCAGTCCACAGCCTCTCCATGGTTCATCTCCCCCTCTGATTTCCCCCAATTCACTTTTCCTTTCCTTCTTCTAATGCCCTCCATGTTATTCCTTATGCTCCACAAGTAAGTGAAACCATGTAATTGACTTTCTCTGCTTGACTTATTTCACTCAGAACACTCTCCTCCAGTCCTGTCCATGTTGATTCAAAAGTTGGGTATTCATCCTTTCTGATGGAGGTCTAACATTCCATTACATATATGGACCATATCTTCTTTATCCATTCGTCTGTTGAAGGGCATCTTGGCTCTTTCCACAGTTTGGCGATTCCTTAAGAAATTAAAAATAGAGCTTCCCTATGACCCTGCAATTGCACTACTGGGTATTTACCCCAAAGATACAGATGCAGTGAAAAGTAGGGCCATCTGTACCCCAATGATTGTAGCAGCAATGGCCACAATCCATGGCTCTTTTTCTTTTTCTTTTCTTTTCCATGGCTCTTTTTAAACCAACTTGTACATTTTCCCTCATTTTGTTACTTCTTAGCAGTAGAACCTCACTACTTAGAACACTTTGAAATTCACTTTTTTCCTTTATAGGACTGAAGGACACCAGGTCATTATCCTTTATTCCTCTCACTATCACCCCCTTTCTTGCAATGCCCTAGAAACCACACAAGATATTCAAAGTACTGGGACAGCCACTGCCACAATATCTTTTTTCAGTTAGCACTTTGAGCCCTTAAGCTCCCAGGCTGTAACTGACCTAGGGTGTGAACAAATTTTTTTGACTCTTAAAACCAACAAGACAAGGTTTGATTTTTTTCCAAAAGATTTTATTGATAATGGCAGGATAATTTATGGAGATATTAATACCCCACATTTCCCCCATTAACCCTTCTAAACAGGTAGCTAGGGGATGCCTGGGTGGCTCAGTTGGTTAAGTGGCTGCCTTCGGCTCAGGTCATGATCCCAGCGTCCTGGGATCGAGTCCCGCATCGGGCTCCTTGCTCGGCAGGGAGCCTGCTTCTCCCTCTGCCTCTGCCTGCCACTCTGTCTGCCTATGCTCTCTCTCTCACTCCCTCTCTCTCTGACAAATAAATAAATTAAAAAAAAAAAAAAAACAAAAAAAAACCCAACAGGTAGCCAGGCCATTTGTATTCTGTTGTCCCGGGATGTCTAAAGAATGGAAAGCTGAAGCTACTTGAAGACCTGCCTTTTCCTGTCCATTGTTAAGAGTCTAAGCTCACTGAAGAAATTATGCTAGATGTCTAAGAGGTAAAAGGGGAGGGAGTGCCTTTATTTAAAACTGGAGGGTGGGAAGGGCATAAACTGGTCTGTCCCCAATCCCTTCCCAGTGCCGGGAACAGGTGCCAAGATCTTTGATCTGCTTAGAAAGGTTAGACCTTTGGGGCACCTGGGTGGCTCAGTCATTAAGCATCTACTTTAGGCTCAGGTCATGATCCTGGGGTCCTGAGATGGAGCCCCACATCAGGCTCCCTGCTCAGCAGGAAGCCTGCTTCTCCCTCTCCCAAACACGCAGGGATTCCCAATCTCTGGGAAACAGAGTCCCTGCATTTCAAGGATCTGTGTGGCTTCAACCATGAGAATTTCAGTGGTAACCAATGTGGGCCGGAGACTGGAAAGTACTCTCCAAATACTATGTAAGATCTGGGAGTGCAAAGGAGAGAAAATGGACAGAAATTTAATTTTCCTGCCATCCTGTTAAATATTAATCACTTATTTGCAGAGCATAACAAATAACACAGAGGACATGGGGAGATGGAGAGAAGGGAGTTGAGGGAAATTGGGGGGGGGGAGATGAACCATGAGAGACTATGGACTCTGAAAAATAACTTGAGGGTTTTGAAGGGGCGTGGGGTGGGAGGTTGGGGGAGCCTGGTGGTGGGTATTATGGAGGGCATGCATTGCATGGAGCACTGGGTGTGGTGTAAAACTATGAATTCTGTTACGCTGAAAAGAAATTAAAAAAATATTAATGTTGGGTCCATGGTTAAAGGAGCGAGACTCATACAAAGCGAAGGTCAAGCAAAGCTTTATTTTGTGCCAATCATCAAGAATCAAACTGACCAGCTAGGGACGTCTCTTGTAAAGAGGCGACCCCTCCCTGCCTTCCAGACTAACTTTTATAGAGCAAAGGCCATGCGGTTGGGCCTGGCCACACACAGGTGGCCAACTGAACTACAATTTACCCCATAGTAGCTATTTGAACTAGCCTATCACCTTGGTCAGAATTGGTGCCCGAAAGGCAGGGCCCACACTCCTTGGTAGCTAGGGAGACAGTATGTGCACTTTACTGATTGGATGTCTCCACCTGACCCAACTCACCCCTGCATTCGGGCTGTTATCTCCACCTGACCTGATCCACCCTTGTATTTGGGCTTTGTTACCTGGGACAGGTTTCCTGGACTTGCTTTTAAGTAAGTTCCCCTTGGTTGGGGGTGGCAGGTAGGGTCAGTTTAAGTTTTACTGCATAAACAACAAAATGGCTGTTCAACCGAGGTGGGGCCGCTCTGGCTAAATAGGCCCTTAAAATTAACAGTTAAATATTTTGAACGTCACTCTTGATAATAATTACCTCTTGAGACTGTCATAAGGCTTAAAGTGGATTCAGTCAAAACATGCTAATAACCCTCGACCCTCACCAACGCCTCCCTGCCCCTCCAGTGTGGATCCTTAAGCCATCTTTTTGGGTCCAGGGCCACATTATATTTCTGCTATACAGCTGCCATAGTATTTGGCCCTCATCTGACCTTCAAAGATTTTCTTTAATCACCTAAGCAATTTCTTTTCCCTGTTCAATTTCAAACTAGCACCTTCTGTTGTTTTTAATAACAGCTATATTAGGATATAATAAGCATACCATAAAATGGGCTGTTTTATTTATGGATTTTATTTACTTATTTGTCAGAGAGAGAGAGAGCACAAGTAGGTGGAGGCAGAGAGAGAAGCAGGCTCCCGGCTAAATAAGGAGCCCGCTGATGTGAGGATGTGGGACTGGATCCCCCGCTAAGGGCCTATTTAGCCAGAACGGCCCCATCTCGGTTGAACAGCCTTTTTGTTGTTTATGCAGTAAACCTTAAATTGACCCTGCCCCCCACTCCCACAGGGGAACTTACTTAAAAGCAAATCCAGGAAACCTGTCCCAGGTAACAAAGCCCAAATACAAGGGTGGATCAGGTCAGGTGGAGATAACAGCCTGAATGCAGGGGTGAGTCGGGTCAGGTGCAGACATCCAATCAGTGAAGCGCGAATACTGTCTCCTTAGCTACAGAGGAGTATGGGCCCCGCCCTCGGGGTGCCTTTTGGGCACCCATTCTGACTAAGATGATAGGCTAGTTCAAATAGCCACTATGGGGTGAATTGTAGTACAATTGGCCACCCGTGTGTGACCTAGCATGACTGTACAGAGTTCTCTGTGTGTTGCAATCTCATTGGCCACCTGTGTGTGGCCAGGCCCAACCACATGGCCTTTGCTCTATAAAAGTTAGTCTGTGAGGCAGGGAGGGGTCGCCCTCTCTGTAAGGGGTGGCCCTGACTGGTCTATTTGATGGTCGGTTTGATTCTTGATGCTTGGTGCAAAATAAAGCTTTGCTTGACCTTCGCTTTGTATCAGTCTTGCTCCTTTGACCATGGACCCATTATTGGGGGACCCAACATTGGGGCCCCAACACCAGGACCCTGGGATCATGACCTGAGCCAAAGGCCGCCACTTAATCAACTGAGCCACCCAGGTGTCCCTAAAGTGGACTATTTTAAAGTATACAACTCAGTGGTTTTTAGTATATTCACAGAGTTGTGCAACCATGACCACTAATTCCCAACATTTTCATCACCCCCAAAAGAAACCACACATCCAGTTGCAGTCATTCCCCTCCCCACACCCCAGGCTGAGGCAACCACTAATCAAACTTTTCTCTCTATAGGCTCACTTAATTGGAAATCTCATATACATGGAATCATTCACTATGTGGCTTTTTGTGTCGCCTTCTTGGTGTAATGCTTTCAAGTTCACCCATGTTGTAGCTTGCATCTGTACTTCATTACTTTTTATTGGCAAATCAGATTCCATATATAGATATGCCAAATTTGGTTCATTACTTTTTTCTTTTCAATATTTTTTTAAAGATTTTATTTATTTGACCAACAGAGATCACAAGTAGGCAGAGAGGCAGGCACAGAGAGAGAGGGAGGAAGCAGGCTCCCTGCTGAGCAGAGACAGCCCCATGGGGGGCTCAATCTCAGGACCCTGGGATCATGACCTGAGCTGAAGGCAAAGGCCTAACCCACTGAGCCACTCAGGCACCCCTCTTTTTTTTTTTTTTTAGTAGTCTCTACACCCAAGATTGGGCCCAAATTCACTACCCCAAGATTAAGAGTTGGATGGGTTATTCTGCCCAATAACTACCTGTTTTCTGTCCAAGATATTTCAACCTCTAAGCTAATTTTCCAAAGACATGAGCTCTAGGCCATGAAGCCAATACAGTGTCTCTTTTCCTCCCAAGGGAATGGTTTGTGTGCTATGTTTTAATATTAAAATTACTTTACACATTGTGTATACACCTTTTTGTAAATATATAAAGTATCTCTGAAAGGATATGTAAGAAACTGGTAAAATTTGTTGTCTTTGGGAAGGGGATGTAGGGGGACAGGGAAGGAAAGCTTACTTCTTACTCTATCCTTTTTCACTCTATATCCTTTTGTAAATTGTTCAAAATAAATAAAAATAATAATTACTTCTTAAATAGTAAACAGTAAAAACCTTGAATAGATGTATGAGGCTTGTTTATTGAGAAGGACTTTTTAAATTTTTTTTTTGACTTTTTAAATTTTTTAAAAGATTTATTTATTGGTCAGAGAGAGAGAAAGCGCACAAGCAGGTAGAGCGGTAATCAGAGGGAGAGGCAGGCTCCCTGCTGAGCAAGGAGCACAGTGTGAGACTCAACCCAGGAGTCTAGGATCGTGACCTTAGGCAAAGGCAGACACATAACCAACTGAGCTGCCCAGGTGTCCCTGAAAGGGACTTCTTAAATTATTACACTGACCTTGCAAAACACACATATTCTTGAGGTGACTAGGTGGCTCAAAGGGTTAAGCGTCTGCCCTGGGCTCAGGTCATGATCTCAGGATTCTGGGATCACACCCTGCGCCCTGCATTAGGCTCCCTGCTCAATGGGGAGTCTGATTCTCCCTCTCTGCCTGAGCTCTCTCTGTTAAATAATAAATTGAATCACACACATATATTCTCATTCAAGCCTTTGTGACTGCTGTTCCCTTAGCTTGGATTGTCCTTCTCCTCTTTATCTTCCTTTTTACACCAATAAAATCTGACAACTTGTGTAATTTTTCAATTTGCAGAGCACTTTCAGATACAACATAATCTAATCTTCAAATGCAAAATATACAGTAAGTATAAATATTTTTATCTTCATTAAATAAATAAGAACATTGAGGCTTAGAAAGTGTAGCAGCTTTTCCCAGATCACAATTACTATATTTCAGAGCTAGAATTCAAATCTACAACTTCTAACAGGTTAAGTGCTCTACCTTTTCTTTTTTTAAGCAATGAAATCCCTTTTTTTTTTTTTTAAGATTTTATTTTATTTATTTGACAGACAGAGATCGCAAGTAGGCAGAGAGAGGGAGAGAGAGAGAGAGAGAGAGGAGAAAGCAGGCTCGGTGCTGAGCAGAGAGCCCAATGCCGGGCTTGATCCCGGGACTGCGGGATCATGACCCAAGCCAAAGGCAGAGGCTTTAACCCACTGAGCCACCCAGGCACCCCGAAATCCTATTTCTTTAATGGGGCAACTCAGTAAAAATGTACAAAGGTGTTTTACTAAAGTGTCGTGTCATTTAAAAAAAAAATATTTTAAGTAATCTCTACACCTAAGGTGGGGCTCCAATTTAAAACCCTGAGAGCAAGAGTTGAATGCTCTACCAACCCAGCCAGCCAGGCCACACAAGTATTGTGAAATAACGTTACACAATAAATACTACGCACTTACTAAAAATTATGACGTAGGTCTGTATTTACCATGGAAAACTTGGAAAAACATCCATGATACTGTATACAGTGAGAAAAGCAACTTAAGAACAGAGGTAGAGGGGCGCCCGGGTGGCTCAGTGGGTTAAAGCCTCTGCCTTCAGCTCTGTTCGTGGTCCTGCGGCCCTGGGGTCGGGCCCCGCATAGGGCTCTCCGCTCGGCTCGCTTCTTTCTCTCTCTCTGTCTGCCTCTCTGCCTACTTGTGATGTCTGTCAAATAACTAACTAAATAAATCTTAAAAAAAAAAAAAAAAAGAACAGAGGTACAAATTTAACACTTAAAAAGTGTTTACATGTAGAAAGAAGCTGGAAGGATATGTGTTTTTAAAAAGTCAATACTCTAAAATTTTGTGTATTATTAATAGATAAAACACGTTAAATGCTTACTCTGTGCCAAATCCTGGGCTAAATTTTACATGTATTGTTCCATTTAATCCTCACGATAGCCTAAGACCGTGCTGCTAAAAATGCAGCTGAATTGGACAAGAATCCGACCCAAAAGCTCACGCTCTTTGGAGCCAGCTATTATCATCCTGTCTCAGATACGAAGATCATTTATTTCATAATCAGAGAAACCCGTGAGTTTAAGAAAATTCGGTTCAAAACTCCACTTCCCCAGGCCTCTGAATTCCCCTAAAGACTTAGGGCACCTGGGGCAATCTCATTAGCATTTAATTTGCTGGGTTCCTCTCTTCACCTCTCTTAGATCTCCTGAAACCCAAGCCCAAGCGTTCCTTACGTGTTATGTGCCCTTAACTCGTCTCAAGGAGAACTTGAAATGAGAAGTGCTCACACGGTATTAAGAACTTCTAAGAAATGCTGAGTCGGGCCAAAACCGAAGCCTCTTCATTTCCCTCTCACATGGCTGTCTCCTTGCTTGCACCTTCTTTATCCTCTCTCCCTCCGCAGCCCTCTCCCCCACCCCAGGCCGGTAGCCAGAGAGTGTCCGAGGTCGCAGGCCTGCCCCAGTAGGCCACCACCAGAGCCGCGCTCCTTCTCTCAGGAAAGGAACGAGGAGGAGGCCTGGAGCGTTCCTCCACGTGGGCACGGGGGCAGCCATCTCGCGTTCTGGCAGGAGCTGTCTGCGGGGACCGAGCCGCAGCCAGACCTGCCCGTACTCAAGATGGCGGTCGCGGAGGGCGTGGCCAGCGACTCGGAGGTTCCGAAATGGTGAAGAATCATGGCGGCGACCGAGGAGCGGTTCCGGGAGGATGGAGAAGAAGAAGAAGAAGAAGAGGAAGCAGTGAGTGGCACGACCGCGGCCTGCGCGGTGGGGCGGCATGTGGGGCATCGAGTCGGGATGCGGCTGGCGGGAGGGAGAGCCCGGAGCGCGCGGGGCCGGGAGCGCGGGCCTCGGCCCTAGCTGCCAGACTAGTAGTGAGAATGGGGAAGTAGAGGACGTTACCTCAGGCAGCGTCTCTTGCTTCCTCTCGCTGAAAGCTGGACCTGGTGCTCGCAAAGGTTGGGTTCGCTGCAGTGGGGATTTTTGACTTCGCATGTTAACTGCCTCTTCCTGCACACTCTCGCGCTAGCACGTTAACGCCTCTTTTTCTTCCACCAGGAGCAGTTGGTTCTGGTGGAGTTGTCGGGCATTATTGATTCAGAGTTTCTATCAAAATGTGAAAATAAATGCAAGATTTTGGTGAGTCTAATAGCATTGGGGGATTTCCGTAGATTTTCTTACATTTAAACAAGAATGAACGGTGAAACACGTATCCCCAAAGATCTATTCCTCGCGACAAAGCGCTGGATGCTAAGGACAATCCTAGAGAAGCACAGAGGGACTATGGGAGCAAATGGGAGAAAATGCCGTAGTCGGCTTGAGTGTCTGAATGTGTGCCTGGGGAGAGTTAAAGATTTAGAGAAGGTAGCCTTTTGTTATTAACCAGTATATTTCGAAAAAAAATACATTGTTTTAGAAAGTGAGCGGGGAGAGAAAACAATGAAGACAGGCTCTTCCGATGTGCATGCAGAGATTAACTGGAGAAGGGAGGCAACCCAAGAAAGGACTTTCAAGACCTCACATTCTCCTGTTGACTTGCGCTGTGGTGTCATATTACCAGCTGTTTTTATCACTTTACTTAAAAATCTTTGAGCTACTGTTGACAAAACTTTTTCTGTTCTTACCTTAACTTGAAGAGGATGTTGATTGAAATACAGCTTGCTGCTTGGCTAGGAATGCAGCATTCCTCAGATTGTAACTGCAGTGATGGAGCATTTTTAGCTTACCTTGCACTTGCTAGGACAAACTCCAGAGGTTCCCCAGTTTTGGAGATCACTCTCCTTGGTAGCAAGGCTCTTTGTTTTTTGGTTTTAATTGATATGTAATTGACATATTATATTTCAGGTGTACAACATAATGATTTAATAGTTGTATGTACTAAGGGACAATCATCACAGTAAGTCTAGCTAATATCGATTTACAATTTTTTTTTTGTAATGAGTATTTTTTTTTTCAATTAAGTAAGCTCTGTGCCCATCATGGGGCTTGAACTCACAACCCTAAGATCAAGAGTTGCACGCTACTGACAGCTCGCCAGACACCATGTTGTAATAACTTAAGATGTTACTCTCTTAGCAACTTTTAAGTGTATACTATGGTATTATTAAGTAGAGTAATGCTGCACATTACATCCCCAGGACTTATTTATTTTATAACTGAAAGTTTGTATCTTTTGATTACCTTCATCCATTGCGCCCAACCCCTCGAGGACTTTTTTTTGTTTGTTTTTTTATAGAGGGAGAGGGAGAAGCAGAAGGAAAGGGGGAGGGAGAATCCTAAGCAGACTCCATGCCCAGCATAGAGCTGCAGGTGGGACTGGATCTCATGACCCACCCTGGACCGAAATCAAGAGTTGGATATGCTTAACCCACTGAACCACCCAGGCGCCCCTGCAAGGCTTTTTCTTATGATGATTTTTTAATGATCCTGTATTCTGTTGCAGGGAATTGACACTGAGAGGCCCATTCTGCAAGTGGACAGCTATGTCTTTGCTGGAGAGTATGAAGGTAGGAGGCTGTCACAGATGAAACTCCTTTTTTTATATGCTTTTCAGAGAAAGTTACTCTTATTTCTCAACAAATTGCCTTTAACTTTTCTGCAGACACTCTTGGGACCTGTGTTGTATTTGAAGAAAATGTTGAGCATGGTAAGTGTGTGCATTGCTGACTCAAATCTCTTTACTATGAAATACTGCAAGCTTACTTTTGTACAGTAAATATTTAAGTTAAACATCTCATGTGCCTACTGTCTAGCTATATCAAATCCTATCATTTTGCCAGGTAGTTAAAATACATTACAGATACATTTGAAGCCTTGTGTATACCCCTCTCTAAACATACGCCTGTCCTCTGTCTTGATAATCACTCTTCTGAATTTGATGTTTTTCTTTCTTTACCTGATTTTGTGTTAGGTAGATATGTATCCACAAACAGTAGTAGCGGTTTTTGGTGTTTTTCAAACTTGATACAAATTACAGCATATTATATGCATCATTGTATATATTTTTTCAGGTACAGATAGGTTTTGAGATTTATACAATTGGTATGTATAATTCTATTTTCCCTGTTGCTAAATATTCTATTGGTGACCATACCACAGTGTATTCTTCAGTTACGAGATGTGCTGATGGATTCCATTTTTTTTTTTTAAAGATTTTATTTATTTATTTGACAGAGAGAGATCACAGTAGACAGAGAGGCAGGCAGAGAGAGAGAGAGGGAAGGAGGCTCCCTGCTGAGCAGAGAGCCTGATGCGGGACTTGATCCCAGGACCCTGAGATCATGACCTGAGCCAAAGGCAGCAGCTTAACCCACTGAGCCACCCAGGCGCCCCGGATTCCATTTTTTTTTTTTTTTGATGGATTCCATTTTTACCAGTAATTATTAATAACTATGAAAATTTATTGAATGCCTTCTGTATGTCAGGCATTGTTCCAAATGCTATATGTATTAACTCATTTAATCTTCATCACAAGTCTGTGAGGTAGATACCATGGTTGTCTTCATTTTATATTTGAAGAAACTGAAGCACTGAGAGGTAAATAACATTCCCAACGACATACACAAAGTAAGAGACAGAGCCAGGATTTGAAGCCAGGGGGTGTGGTCCAGAGCCTGATCTGAACTACATTTATAAACTCACTGTAGAAATGTTGCCATGTCTCCTTGTGCATGTATGCAAAAATGGCTCTAAGATATACACTTAGAAATGGAATTATTTGATTGCTGAGTGTGTGTTAGGTTTAACCATATGAAGTGACCCATTTGAACTGAATATGGACAGCTTCATGTGGTTCAACCTAAGAGGTAGTGCTGTGATCCTTTCTGAAGTGCAGTGTCAGTGACCTATAGCAGCGTGTGGAAGTTTCCAGTGTGCTTCAGACCTCCAGCTCAGAGCCTTATCCTCTCCCCTGCCTGTGCCCACAGTTTCCTGTAAAGCTATAACCCCGGGTAGCGGTTTTCTCTCAGTCTTCTTTCATGTTGAGAATGTCCTCACGCCAGTCTGGCTTCAAGTAGTAAATCTGACTTTGGTGCTTCATTTTGAGTGGTAGAATTTGAGAATTCATGACCCCGTAAGGCCACATTCCTGGTCCTACTTCCCTGCTTCACGGCTGGAGCCTAGCAGGCCGATAAGTTTAACTTTGCACACAGCTTTGTGTTTTGGTTCTCTGGAGATGTTGTTTTGGGGTCTAGTTGTGCCTTCAGTTGTTATGTATTTTATCTGTCATTTCTCTTTATTTGGAGCAGGAGAGATGAGTTAAATTTTGAACTTACTACACTATCTCACCAGGAAGTAGTTTAGTCTGACCCTTTAACTGGAATTACTGAGGCTTAACATGATTATTTGGTGGCATCAACAGTAAAATAATTGAGTTCATTTTATGTTCTAGGAGATACAGAAGGCAGTGATAAAACAGTGCTAAAATATAAATGCCATACAATGAAGAAACTCAGCATGACAAGAACTCTTTTGACAGAAAAGAAGGAAGGAGAAGAAAACATAGGTTAGTTCACTTAGTTCTCTGAAAGTAGGTGATTTACTGTTGGCTTTGACAATGACACATTGCTGCCAGGACATACCTTGTAGTAACAATGTTTTATGGAAATCAAGAGTGCTCCCTGAAAAGTACCAGATACAGATTTAAAATTCATTTGAACTGTAGGGGCGTTTGGGTGGCTCAGTCATTTGAGCTTCTGACTCTTGATCTCAGCTCAGGTCTTAATCTCATGGCTGAGTTTGAGTCCCCATGTTGGGCTCTGTTCTGGGCATGGAGCTTACTTTAAAAAAAAAAAAAAAGATGAAATTAAAAAAATTCATTTGAACTTTAATGTAGCAAAGGGCACTGGAGACATGTAAGAAATTTCTTATCTCCTTTGCACTGGAAATAATCGTGAGGAGTTTGTCAAGAAACTTGATAGATTGCCAACCCCTAGGGAATTCAGCAGCTACCACTACCACCCCCCCCCAACTCCCATGATTAAGAGTTCTTTGTAAGTGGAGATGATAGAATCTGGATTCTCAAGGTGAAACCCCAGAGGATCTCCTAGAAACTTGTGGCAGTGTGGCAGCCTTCCCCAGGAAGCTAATAACTGGAAGAAGCTGGCTTTATTATTAGGGAGGGACTCTAAAAACCACAATTGTTGGACCTGAGTTTC
The DNA here is from genome assembly GCA_004024625.1 of Mellivora capensis. Classification (NCBI taxonomy): domain Eukaryota; kingdom Metazoa; phylum Chordata; class Mammalia; order Carnivora; family Mustelidae; genus Mellivora; species Mellivora capensis. The sequence continues at coordinate 16,307 of PISX010029496.1, forward strand.
ATTCTTTTTTTAATTTTTTTTTTTTTTTAAGTTTTTACTTATTTATTTGACAGAGATCTCAAGTAGGTGGAGAGGCAGGCAGAGAGAGAGAGAGAGGAGGAAGCAGGCTTCCTGCGGAGTAGAGAACCTGATGCAGGTCTCGATCCCAGGACTCTGGGACCATGACCTGAGCTGAAGGCAGAGGCTTTAACCCACTGAGCCACCCAGGCACCCTCTTTTTTTTTATTTTTAAAGACTTTATTTATTTACTTGACAGAGAGAGATCACAACTAGGCAGAGAGGCAGGCAGAGAGAGAGGGGGAAGCAGGCTTCCTGCCGAGCAGAGAGCCCAATGTGGGACTTGATCCCAGGACCCTGAGATCATGACCTGAGTCGAAGGCAGAGGCTTAACCCACTGAGCCACCCAGGTGCCCCCTGAGTTTCATTCTTAACACGCATCCACTGAGCCTTCTCCAGTTGCTGGTCACCCCAAAGTGGAGACTTTAACTTAGTGCTTCTTGCAACCATGCAACTCATGTTTGTGGAGATAAACAGATAATCACTTGATAGTTTAAAAGCTGATTGCTCCTAAGAGAAGTAAGAGAAAGAAAGACATGATTTCACTTGTATGTGGATTATTAAAAAAACAAACGAGTAATCAAAAATCAGAAACAGACCCATAAATACAGAGAACAGACTGGTGGCTGCCAGAGCGGGGGAGAGCTGTGGGATGGACAAAATGGTTGAAGGGGAGTGAGCGATACAGGCTTCCAGTTATACATGAGTAGGCCATGGGCGTTAAAGGTACAGCATGGGGAATACAGTCAGTGGTATTGTAACAGTGTTGGGTAGTGACAGATGGAAGCTACAGATGTGCTGAGCATAGAGTAATTTATAGACTTTTCAGAGCACTGTGTTGTATATTTGAAATTAATATCATGTTTTATGTCAACTCTACTTCAATTTAAAAAAAAAACTTATTTTTATTTATTTAAATATTTTATTTATATATTTGACAGACAGAGAGAGTACAGGCAGGGGGAGCAGCAGGCAGAGGGAAAAGCAGGCTCCCCGCTGAGCAGAGAGCCCGATGCGGGGCTCAATCCCAGGACCCTGAGGTCATGCCCCAAGCCGAAGGCAGAGGTTTAACCCACTGAGCCACCCAGGTGCCCCTCTAACTGCATTTTGAAGATGACATAAATAGCTCAGGCTTGCTATAGAAATTAATGAGGATCCATTGAAAATATTTGAAGGGGTCATAAGGATAAAAGAAAAAAATGACTAGCATTTTCTTTTTTTTATTTAAGATTTATTTATTTTAGAGAGCACACACAGGGAAGGGGCAGGGGGGAAGGAAAAGGAGAGGGAGAGAGAATCTTTTTTTTTTTTTTTTTAATTTTTAAAAGATTTTATTTATTTATTTGTCAGAGAGAGAGAGAGGGAGAGAGAGTGAGCACAGGCAGACAGAATGGCAGGCAGAGGCAGAGGGAGAAGCAGGCTCCCGCCGAGCAAGGAGCCTGATATGGGACTCGATCCCAGGACGCTGGGATCAGGACCCGAGCAGAAGGCAGCCGCCCAGTCAACTGAGCCACCCAGGCGTCCTGAGGGAGAGAGAATCTTAAGCAGATTCCCCACTGAGTGTGGAGCCTGATGCAGGAGGGCTCAATCCCATAGCCCTGAGATTGTACCTGAGCCAAAACCAGGAGTCAGATGCTTGACCAACTGAGCCACCTGGGCGCCCCCAAATTACTAGCATTATTGAAACAATACTTGATTATGGGTGTGGGTTAGTGCTGTGACTGTAAGTATGAAAAGGATAACATTTTTTTTTTAAGATTTTATTTATTTGACAGAGATCACAAGTAGGCAGAGAGGCAGGCAGAGAGAGAGGGGGAAGCAGGCTCCCTGCCAAGCAGAAAGCCCGATGCGGGGCTCGATCCCAGGACCCCAGGATCATGACCTGAGCCAAAGGCAGAGGCTTTAACCCACTGAGCCACCCAGGTGCCCCTCAAGGTTTTTTTTGTTTTTTGTTCGTTTGTTCGTTTTTTGTTTTGGAGAGGTGTCTTATTTTACAGTTGGATGTTCCAACTCAAAATGACATGTGAGTGTTGAGTTGAAAGATGATAGGGTAGTATCATCTATTACACAAACTGAGGAAAAATTGTAGGGAAGTGAAAGACTTTTATAAGGCATGAGGTGGCAGTGAGAGCTCAAATTATCTCAGTGAGTTAGGAATTGGACTCAGGAAAAGGGGCTTGGAATAGTAACTGAAGTTGATTCGTTTTAGTGATTTTTTTTTGTGTGTGTGGTCTCAATTATTTAAAAAAAAATTTAATTGGAGGAGCACCAAGGTGGTTCAGTCAGTTAAGCGTCTGCCTTCAGCTCAGGTCATCATCTCTGGGTTCTGGGATCAAGCCCCGGGTTGGGCTTCCTGTTCATCGAGGAGTCTGCTTCTCCCTCTCCCTTGCCCCTCCCCCTGCTTGTGTGCTCTCTCTTGCTCATGCTTTCTCTCTTTCTAATGAATAAATATCTTTTAAAAATTTTTTAATTGAAGTATAGTTGATACACAATATTAGTTTCAGGTGTGCAACATGGTGATTTGGTAATTATATACATTACAAAGTGCTTACCATGAATGTAGTCACCATATAGCTTCTACAATATTATTGACTCTATTTCACTTCCAGTGATTTTGATGTTGCATACAGTATAGGCATTCCAGGGTTTCCATGTAAGATGGACATAATGTGATTGTTTATCAGTAGTTATGGCACCATGTTCATTGGTTTATGTTGAGGCTTTAGTTTGACATGTATTCATAGGATGAAAATTTAAATTAAAGAGAGGGGTGCCTGGGTGGCTCAGTTGGTTGAATGTCTGACTCTTGATATCAGTTCAGGTCTTGATCTCAGCACCGTTGAGTTCGAGCCCCACATTGGGCCCAACACTGAGCATAGAGCCTACCTAAAAAAGAAAAAAATTTTAAAAATTAAAAAAAAAAGAAAAAGAAATATATGTAAGTAACTGAAATTCCCTTTACATATTTCTTTCTTGGTTTGTCCTCCCATCCTTCACTAGGTGGTGTGGAATGGCTGCAAATCAAGGACAATGAGTTCTCCTATAGACCCAACATGATTTGTAGCTTTATGCATGAAAATGAAGATGATGACGTAACTCCAGCCTCAGATAAATCTTTGGAGTTGGAAGACCAAGAGATTCCAATGAAAAATAATTCAGACCTGAGTTATGAACAGGAGAAATCACTGAACTTGGAAGTAGAGAATTCTGGTCCTCTAATTGATATCCCTTCTTCTGATACAGAAGGTTATGTTTTTATGGAAACTCAAGATACTGTCTAGGAAGTCACTCCTGGATGAAATGTTTCTCATTATAACTAATAATGAACTTTTTGGAGTTTTTATATAAAATAATCGTGTAGCTTTCGGTTCACTATATTACTAGTTTTGTTGGCTATATGTGCATTTCTGATTATAACACAGTTTAATATACCAGAGTTGTTAAGGACCAGATATGAATTTTTAAAAATCTGGTATAAATGACTATAGGGACCCTTCTTTAAATTTCTTTAAATTGGAAGTTTTATTAAGGTAAGTGTATAAGTTTTTTATTGCATCCGTCACAAATTACTGCAAACTTAGTGGCTTAAAATGACACAAGTGTATTATTATATAGTTTTGTAAT
>PISX010029497.1:0-19975 GCA_004024625.1 Mellivora capensis
AAAAATTACATGTTTGAATTAACTCACACAGGATTAAAGAATGGGTGTGTATATCTAGAGTTTGCTGCCAAGCATGACTGTTTCTTTTTTAAAACCTTTTTTGATAAAGAAAACAAACCATACTGTTTGTAGAAAATTTACCAATAAAAGCTCTTGGCAACCCAGAGAAAACCTGTTAACATTTTAGGACATTTCCTGTAAAAGGCAGGGTGCCCAGTGATGTGAAACCTGAAACCTTTTCAGTCTTTTGCTGATGCCTTGATGCCATTTGAAGGGGGAGGACGGGCGCCTGGCAGTTTTGGCTTCCTCTGTTTGGAAAATTCCGCAGAAGGGGTCACACATAACAGTAAGACAAACATCACACCCATTGTTCGTGGAGAAAACAGGGAGGTCACCTGAATCCTGCCAGCAGATGTTGCCAACCGAGATAGGCAGTATCATGTCATAGTGAAGACCAAGGAGTCTTTTAGTCAAACCCTTTCTCAAAGTACAAGGAGAAACTGGTTCCCCAGGAGTGTCTTTAACTCGCTTGTGTGACCCCCTCCACAGGACTCCACAGGGCTGGACAGGGAGGGATTTAGGAATGAGCGCGGCCCACACTGGAACCATCAGTGGGGCGGGGCTGACGTTGGTTGGCCCACATTCTCACCTTGCGTTTGCAACCCTGCGGAACAGAGCCTGAGAGCAGACGGGCCAGACCCTGGGGACAGAAATATAGATGAGCCATTTGGTCTCAGCTTGCCAGAGGCGGAGTCCGGAGTCAAACCCTCCAAGCCAAACTCTTTCCCGGAAAGGACAGAGAGTAAACATCCGGCAGGCAAACAATTCTGAGCTGACAAGGAAATGAGGTAATACATCAGGTTCAAACAGAGAAAGGCGCTTGAAGAACCCAGAAGTAAGAAGTTAGAAGGATGTAGCCTTTGTATAGCCCTTGTGGTAAGAGGCGAATCAGCCTCTTGGTAATATCAGATGCAGGCCCGGGAAAGTGGAAGGGACATTGGGATAGGAGCCGCAGGTAGAGGACAGAAGTGAGAAAATGGGATTGGGACAGTTAGAGAAAAACCAAGACATCCGACCTGACCCTTCTCTAAGTCTTTTTTCCAGGACATCAACCGAGGGAAATGGGAGGGAGAGAGGCCAGCTTAAAGGAGGCATAGGAGGAACTACAGAGCTATAGACAAAGATGGCCTGGCCCAACCTCCTAATCTTCCTCCTATCGATGAGGAAAACCAAGGCCCAGAGAAAGATGCCACTTTCCCCCACAAAACCAGACTTAATGGCTAAGACTCTTGCATTCCCTGTCCAGGGCTATCAAGCCCTGTCCATCAGGAGTGATCCACAGGCCAAAAAAGGAGGAGAAAATTAAAGTCCTGCTGGAAAAAAGGCAAGCTACACACTCGGAAAGAAATCCACCTCATTAGGCTCCATCACTTCTCAGCCTTAGAAAACCACTGGATGCTTCTGAGCCTTGAGGATCAGGAGGCTGGTTGCATGGTTGGTGTTTATTTTCATGGGAGAGTTTCTTCTACCACTCTCTCTGGAGCATTCTGTGGCTGGAGACGCTACTAGGAGTTGAATGAGAGGGAGGCCCTGACACCCTCCCCATCCCAACCTGCCTTGGGCTGGCCAGGGCACAGAGCGGCAGCCAGTGTTATCACCAACATGTGAATGGGCCCAGGCCTACTGGCCGCCAGGCATCCCGACCTCAGCTCTGCAAGCCTGTGCTCCCATCACAGACCATGTTGTCACCAGAGGGCCCCCACCCCCATGATGAACCGTCCGGAATCCCCACAAGGCCAGGGGTACCAAATACATGCTGCCCACGGGGCCTTCAGACCGTATGTTACAGGGAGAGGCTGAGTGCAGGCTTGGTCTGGTGGGCACTCCACAAGTCACCCCACACCCACACCCAACAACCTGGGCAGGAAGGAGGCCCTGCTATGCCCAACTTGGCTGGCCGATGTGTGACAATCTGGTTCACCTTCAGATGGTGCCCAGCTCCATGCCCAACAGGAAATCCAAGGGCTAGGGAGCCATCCCCACCCCGAGGCCTTTTCATGCCATGTGGAGAGTACGAAATTACTCCTAGAAGCCTAGACCCTTCCACAAAGCCTCATTCTTGGCCTCCCCTTCCTGAAGTGAGAACTTCAGAGCCAGGGGAACTCCTGGTTGAAATCTGAGGTAGAGGGGTCCCTGGGCGGCTCAGTTGATTAAGCGTTTGCCTTTGGCCCAGGTCATGATCCTGGCGTCCTCGGATGGAGCCCCACTGTCTCGGGGCTCTCTGCTCAGCGGGGAGTCTGCTTCTCCCTCTGCCACTGTCCCTCCCCGGCTCATGCTGTCTCTCAAATAAATAAAAGAAAAAAAAAGAGGTGGCAAGTTTGAGACCCAGCTGTGCTTTGCTTCCTGGCAACAGGAGGCTACAGACACTTAAGTCTGTCTACACAGCAGCCCCCAAAGCTCACTTTGCACATCCCATCCCCCCAGCACGTATAGGAGTTGGTGTGCACGCCCATGGCCACCCTCCCCACAGACAGCCCAGCCTTCCCCCCTACCCCAGGAGGAACGAATCCCCCTGACCCCAGGAACCAGTCCAGGCCTAAGTAGGCCCCACTTCCCCGATGCTTAGTGACCTTCTAAGGTGACAAGGGCACCCAAGCAAAGTCTAGGTCCCTGGGGTCCCGCAACCTGGTGCCCACGCAGCCTCCACCCCTCTGTACTACCCGGAGTCCTCCCAGAGAAAACGCGGAGTCCAGGGCAGGGAGGGGCCTCCACATTTTATTAGGAAGAGGGCAGAAGCAGAGGCTGGAAGCAGAGCAGCCGAGAGTTCTTAACGACAGATAAATTAACCGCAGCGCAGGGATGGGGGCTGGGGACTGGGCCAGGCGCTTCAATATAAAAAAACAACAAAAAGACAGACAAATGGACCCCAGAGACACGGGGCAGGGAGGGCAGCACCATCCAGACAGCAGGGAGGACCAGGGCAGACAGAGAGAGAAGGCAACTTGACCCTTTGCCCCTAGACTCCACCGGCCCCGGGGCCTCTGGGCTAGTCCCATGGGGCTCCAGGGCAGGGAGCGGCCGGGTTGGGCAGAGATGGCACAGCTGGCGGGCGGGAAGCCCAGCACCACAGGATGGCTCAGCCTGAAAGGGGGAGCGGGGGCCAGGACACAGCGACCTTGAACCCCCAGTCCCTCGGAGGAAGAGCCTTACTCCAGGTGAGAGAAGGGATCAAGGGTGGGGTCTCTCCCTGAGCTGAGAGCGGTCATTTCCTCCACAGCAGCGGTGGGCAGTGGGGTGTGTCAGGGACCCCCTTCACCTTCTGATCCATCTGCCTCCTTGGTCCCTGCAGGGACGGCCCCACCTGCCCCGAGGGATGGGGCACGAGGAGAGCTGGTCCAGTCAGTGGTTTCCAACTCCAGAGCGGGGCCGTCGTGCGGCGTGGCCCCTCAGCCCTGACTCCCACAGGAGGAGAGCGAATCGTAGAGGGAGTCGCTGAGAGACTCTGAGGTCTCCAGACCTGGGGGACCCCCACTGGCCACTCTCCCTTCCTCGCCCATGTCCGATGTGCTGGGCGTGCGGCTACCTCCGAATGCTGGGCCCTGGGGTGGAGGGACTGGGCGGCTGGGCTCCAGGCTCCGCTTCCGGTCCACGGGCAGGGCCTGGGAAAGGAAGGGAAGCTCAGGAGGAGGCGCCTTTCCCCTCCCAGCCGGGCCTGAGAGGTGCTGGGCTCCTCCCACCTGATAGGGTGCTGCCCATGGGGCCCACCAAGGCGACTAGAGGCACAACTGAGTGTGGTCCCGCCAACTTTCTGGGGGCAGAGAAACCCTTTCTCCAAGAGCAGTGTGAGAAGGGGCAGGTGGTTGGGCTGTCCAGAGGGGCATCCAAGGGAGCTCACACTTCAGCCTCTTCTAAGACAGGAACTGGGCTCCCCATGTCATCCCCCCTGCCCTCTAGGCCTGTCCCCTTTCCCCTCTGGTCATGCTCACCATGGGGGTCCTGGGCAGCCCCTCCAATTGTCGGGATGGGCAAAGAAAAGGGTCAGTGGAGCTGTTGGCTGCCCTTGCGTTGGGGAAGGTCCAGTTCTTAGCCAGCTGGACGGGAGGGGGAGGACCTGGGTCTTCACAGGGATCTGCAAGGGGACAAGGGGAAGGTGGATGGTGGCGGGCAGAGCTCCAGGGATGTCACACCCTTCCGCACAGACACTCACCGTCAGGACAGGTCTGATGGCCCCGGTGGCCCGGAGTGGCGGTGAGCAGCGCGGGGAAGGCTGGCATGCTAGGGTGCCGCCCGCTCACCAGCAGCTCCTCTATGCCCGGCACCTCACGCTCCAGCGTGTGGGCACGGCGGGGGACTTTGGTAAGGGGTGGGGGCCGAGCCGGGGGCACTCCGGGTGGGGGGTCCAGCCGCGGTGGCTTTGTCTTGGGAAGATTCTTGCTGGGGGTCCCATTGCTGCCATGGTCTGGGGGTGGAAAGGTCCCAATGCCACTGTCCAGGGTTCGAGTCAAGGAGCCACAGGCTGGGGAGGGGAGGGGAAGTTGGGGATGTGAGACCGTGGTCTCAGCCCCTCCGCCGCCTTCTTCTGGCTTCCTGCCTCAGCCCAGGCTCTCCACCTGGTCAGGGCCCCTCCCGGCCCAACCAGCTGTCAGCCCTGCCAGTCCTCCCCCTGCACTCCCCTAGACTTGCAGGGATACGTGTGGGGGGCTGGCCAGGGACCCGAGGGCAGGGAGGGATTTAATTCGGTGCAGCCCCAATGCCCACCTGGTGCTTGGCCCCAAGATGGTGCTCAGGGCCTGGCACCTGCTGCAGTGACAAGAAAGGAGCAAAATGGGCAGGGGGTGAGGGACGGGTTCCATCCTTGGCCCCTGACCCTGCTGACCTGTGAAGTGTGAGGTGGGCACTGGCTCAGCCAGGTTGTCCTCTGAGGGCATCTCTTCCCGCCTTCCTGACTCGCTGTTCGGCTGCATGGGGGTACAGGAGACCTCAGGACCCCTTCCTTCCACCCCCTCCCAGGCCCCTACCCAAGCTCTGTCATTAGGACCCTTGGAGACCAAGAGCACACCCACCAGCTTCCACGCCCCAGGTAAGTGGACCCTCCACGGGGCGGGACATCGAGCCAGGCCACAGAGCCAGGCCCAATACCTAGCCATCAAGAGCCTACCTTTCCGGGAGGTTTTCCACAGCCCTGAAGAGGCCCCACCAGGCCATTTCGAGGCCCACAGGCTGGCCAGGGGTTCTTGGGGTCAGAGGACACCGGCTGGAAATCGCCATACTCGGGTTTGGGCTCCCGCCAGTTCTTGGGCGGCAGCTCCTTGCCATCCACCCTACAGGCAGCAGTGTAGACGAAGGTGAAGGGAGGCCTGGGTGCATCACTCCAACCTCACTCCCGCTGGTGGGGGCAGATCTTGTGAAACCCCCACTGCCCCCTGCCCCCGGGATAGGGGACGTAGCCCTGGTGGCTGCTGCCAGCAACCCCTCCTGATGCCGGGGACAGGCAGAGACTCTAGGGAAAACCTCAGAGAAACAGCAGGGGCAGGGGAGATGGGAGAAGTTCCCCAAAGCCATACAAGGTCAGACCCAGAGATCTCGCGATACCATTTGCTAGTAGATGGCAGCCTGGTCACCTCCTGTCCCTACAGGACACACCCCACCTGGTGCCCAAACTCCACGGACATTCTGCCTCATCTGGCCTGGATGAAGCAACCCCGAGACCACACAGATGGGCCCTTCTCTGCCACCCTGCTCCCACCACTGAATCTGAGTGGGCAAGATGGGAAGGGGAGCCCCCTTGTGCTATAGGGCAGAAAATCCCAGAGTGAGCTATCAGCCCCCCGTTGGGAACCAGCAGTCCTCTAACTTCTTGTGCAGGCAGCACTTCCGGCGCCTCGGCTGACGCCAGAGATGATTTAGGAAAACGTGGACGGTCAGCTCCCCTTAAATGAGAAGCCGGGTCTCAGCACGTGCAACACCACACAGCCAGAGAGGAGTGGAGGTGGGGCACAAACCCCAGGCTTCGGATCCAAGACCCAGTCTCTCCTCTGGGCCAGGCTGTTAACCCCCAGCTGCTCTGGGGACATTGTACTTGACCCCCTACCCTTTCTGCTCTCAGGAAAAGCAGTCCCAGCCCCAGGCGGGCTCAGGGAGGGAAGAGCAGCCCCCAGCCACTCGCACCCGCAGCCTGGTCCCCGGCCACCCTCACCTGTTGAGGAGCTGCTGCATGAAGGTATCTGCGCCCTGGTACATGCCAGCCAGCTGGCCCTGCACCTGCCCCAGCCCGGTACTCGGTCCCGGGGCTGGGCCTCCTGGCCGTGGCCGGGCCCTGCTGCTCAGGTAGGCCTTCTCCTCCTCCAGGGCCCGGCGCAGGTCTTCCGCCTTAGCCATCAGCTTGGAGATGTTGAGGCTTTCGGCCTCCAGCTTCCGGGCTTCCATCTTGCTCTCCTTCCGGAGCGGGGAGCCCCCACCGGCCCCTTCCTTGCTCTTGGCGGTCTCAGTGCGGCGGTTCAGCGCCGGCAGCTTGCTCTTCTTCAGGCCGAACCAGCTGGCGATGCTGCTGGCGTTGCGGTGCTTGACCTCGGTGCCCGGCGCCCGCTCCTGGCCCTGCAGCCGCAGCACGTTCTCCTCGATGCCCTTCATCACCTTCTCCTCGATGGCCGAGTGTGGGACCCGGCCCTCAGGGCCTTGGCTGGGGTCCGCGGGGCCGGGAGTGGGGGCCGTAGGCTGGGCCAGAGCGCCACCACAGTCAGCCCAAGGTGGGCCCTTCCCCTTATCAGGCTTCGGAGGCTCCTTGGTGGTCGGTGGGGCCACAGGGCGTGGTACCACCTTGGTGGGTGACTTGGAAGGCAGCTTCGTCGGGCTGCCATGGGGGCTCTTACTGGGCTTGCCAAGGCTGGGGGCTGAGGTTGGTGTTTTGGCAGGGGTGCGGGGTCCCTGGGAGCACAGGGCCCCTGCCAGCCGGCTCTTGGCCAGCTCCACTTTGGTGAGGCAGCTCCGCGGTGAGACGGGCTCCAGGTCCACCCGGGCCCCCATGGAGTGGGAGGAGTAGATGCGGGCCCCAGGGTCTCCCAGGAGCCCAGGTTCTTGCTGCTTCAGGCTGCTCGTGCCCAAGGCCACTGCCCCCCGCAGGGCCCCCTTGGCTTCCGGCCCCTCAGGAGGCCTGGGGGTGGGAGGCACCACATCTCCAGGGCTCTCCCCTGACCTCCCTGCTCCCCGGGCCTTCTCGGTGCCAGGCTTGGCTGGCACCCCATTTTTCTCCGGCCCCTCAGGGCCAGTCTTCAGTTTCCCCAGGGCCGCCAGTCTGTCCCGCAGAGGGGTGTAGCCAGGATCCCCAGGTCGCCGCCCGGCACCCTGGTTGGGTTTCTTGGATGAGCTGCTGGGGGTCCGGCGACCAGGATGGGGAGACTCTGAGCCAGCTTTGTCCAGACTCTTCTCCTGGGCACTCCCATAGGAGCAGGATTCTGGGAGGCAAGGGCTGGAGGGAGCTCCAGGACTTCTGAGGACCTCAGGGGCCCGTGGCACCTCCAGAGTTAATTGTGGGTAGGTGGGTACCTGCAGTGGGGATGGAGGTGGCTCTGGGGAAGGCCCCCTAAAGGTGCTCCGGGAAAGGTCCAGGATGTTCTCATAGCAGGGAGAAACCACGGGTCCCGGGGACAGCGTGGTCGACAAGGTAGGCGGGGGTGGTCTGAGCTGTGCGGAGTCCAGAGCTGCGGAGCAGGGGGAAGGGCTGGTGGGCAGGCCCTGTGCTCCCTCCGGGGATAGCTCTCCTCCACCCAGACCCCTGCGGGCCAGCAGTGGGGAGGGGCTGCCATCAGAGCCACTGTTTCGACAGGGAATTCGGGAGTTCCGGGGAAGCTGGGGGCTGAGCTGGGGGCCTCCTGGGCTGGGGACCTTCTCCGAAGCTGGAGGCAGCTTTAGAAACTTGAGACCTCTGGCTGGAGAGGGCAGAAGTGGCCCCTGGGCTTCCCCAGGAGAAGAGGGGCCAATTTGGAGCTTGCTTTTCACCTGAGATGAGGAGTAGGGGTGGCCGGGCCGTGAGCCCAGGGGGGCGTCACCCGCACCCATGAACATGCTGAGGAAGGGGAGGGGCCCCTGGCCCTCTGAGGTAGCACCAAAGCCTGGCCTCTGGGCCTCTGGAGTAACCCCACCCCAAGCTGACTTGGGGAGGCCTTTGGACTTGGACAGCTGTGGGGGCCCCTGGTCTGGAGAAGATGGCTGCCTGGGACCTGGCGGGTCCCCACTGAGTGGGCCTGCAGCCCCGGCCAAGAAGGCCTGCAGGTAAGACTCTGTGTCCTCAAGGAGTTGGCCCAGGTTCAACTGTTTGCGGGCCAGGGCCCCAAGTAGGGTGTCCGGGCTGGGCGCCTCGTTGGGGTCACCCGCCTCATCAGAGGAGGAGGAGGAGCTGCTGCCTGGGGCACAGGGGGGCCCAGAGCCAGTGCCTGGGGCCTGGGAGGGACCCCTGCCAGGGCCCCAGAGCCGTCCAGCACCCTCTTCCTCCCCTGGGCCCCCCAAGAGGCGCTCCCAGTGTAGCAGGCCTCCCAGGCTACCAGGGCCTAGGAGCAGGTAGGGGGCCCAGGAGGAGGGTTCGGGTTGGGGTGGGCCACACAGCTCGCCGTTGATGGGCTCTGGGGAGCCAGGACCCTCGCTGGGAGGCCGCCACGGGGTGGCAGGCGAGCAAAGCAGCAAGGGGTCGGTCTCTTCCAGGGCTCTCAGCACCTCCAGGATCTGCGCTTTCTTTCGAAGGAATGGGGACAGGGCATCCAGGGCCAGCGGTGGGGCAGCCGGGGGTCCTGGGCCTCCTGGCCGCAGCTGCTGCTCCCAACACACCTTTGGGGAGAAAGGACGTGAGCAGGAGCCCATGTGCAGGCCCAGGACCTGAGCTGGACCAAACTGACTGTGTCAGGAACAGAGCGGGCCTGGTTTTGTCTGAGTCCCCACAAGGCATTAACAGCTTCTCTGATAGGACAGTTCAGCTTCCGCAGGTCCCTGGGCCCTGGTTACCCCACCTCTTCCTCCTGGTGTACCTGGGGCGGGGTGCAGACTTCCCCCACGGCTATTTGGGTTAGCAGGGCTGACACCACCTACAACCTGGACATCTATGTTTGCCCCAGGGGAGGGAGGCCTGTCCATTTTCCAGGCTCCAGAAAGAACACAGAGACTCGAGAAGGGAAGGCAATGGGGCCAAGTGCTAATTCAGTCCCTGGCAAGCCCAGGCCTTCTCAGGTCAGGCAGCTGTGCTGCAGACCTGCTCCCCCGGGAGGCGGGAACTGGGGAAACTCCATGGCAAGCCTCTCCCTGTTTCTGCCCAGCTCCTCCCTGGGCCCAGCTCATCTAGCAAAGTGGTTAACTACCTGGGCCCTTGAGCCAGACTATGCAGGTTCAAGTCCCAGGTCTACTACTCAACTAGTTGTATGGGCTCAGCAAGTTTTTTAACTTGAGCTTCATGGCATCGCCTATAAAATGGGGTGGTGATTATGCTTAACCTCATAAAATAAAGCAAATCAGAGAAGCAAAAGAATAAATGAATAATAGTTCTAGACTTGAATAAATAGAGACAATTGTAAACATAGGCCAAAAATTACTTAAAAATATGTAAGTGAGACCCAGGTGTGCAGCACCGAGAGCTCAGGAAAGGTGAACCACACGAGTCTACCACTAACTAACTTTGCTTGCAAGGCTAGCGATCGCCAGTGGGGTCCTGTTTCTCTCGGTCTAAGGCTGACTGCTGAGGGCTCACACCCAGACAGGCATCTGGGCCCCAGGAAGCGGCCTTTCCCCTGGGACTCCTTAGGAAAAAGCAACGCCGTAGCGACTGAGGAGTCCGTTGCCAGCGAAACCACAGACCACTGTGCCCAGCCCTCCTACCTCTCTCTGCCCCGCACAGTGCCCCAGAGGCAGTGAGGTGGTCAGTCCCTCGGCAGAGCTCAGGGAGGGGGAGGCCGGGGGCTCTGACGGCGGCTGGAGCGGAGTTAGCGGGATCTGCAGGTAAGAGGCAGAGTCAGCCCAGGGGTGCTCTGTCCAGGGTCCCTGCCCCCTCCTGAAGTTCAGCCTTCCCCTCGCATTCTTCCAAGTCTGCTCCGTCAGGGGATGTCTCTTGGCCTCCAGTGTGGCTTCTGCCACTGTCCCCACCACATGGACAGAGGAACCCTGGGAGACCCTGCACAGGTGGAATAAAGCCATGTGGCCCCAGGTGGCAGGGAGATGGGGCTGGTTTGGGGCTCTGGAGAAAGAACAACATCCCTGGGGCAGAGGGCAGCCTAATTTGGGTGCCCCCGGAGACTCCAAGAGCACTCTGCTTCTCTGCAGGGCCCCTTCCTGTTCTGACTGCCTGTGACCTGAGCCTCCCCGGTATGGCTGAGACTAAGGGAAAGGCATTTGTTAGTGGGTCGGAGAACAGAGGTGGCAGGAATTATCATTTCTATCCTCCCCCAACTGGCCCCTGAGGATGATGAAGGTACCACCAATCACCGGTCACTTTTCTCTCCGTCCCTGAGAATGTCATTTTCATCTCCAAGGCATCTTGACTAGAAAGGAGGTAGCTTTAAAATCCTGCCTCCATGGCCTTTCTCCCTCTTCTGGGGGTGGGGGGGGGGTGGGGGCTGGCTACAGCTCAGATCCTCACTCTTCTGGCCTGGAAGCTGCTCGGCTATTTGTCTCCCTGACCTGGTCCGGTGGCTTTACCAACCCCTTATCCACAAAGCAGAAGTAATTTTTCCTTTTTCATCTAAAGCATCTTTGTGCTCCAAGTCTCCTACCCCTGTCCACTGTCTAAGGGAGATGGTCTGGACCCCTCCGCCAGCTTTCTGGGCCCGGCCTCCTGGTCCTTCCCTCCACTTCTGGTTCTCACTCACTGTCCCCTTTGCACAGCCTTCATTCCAGCCCAGCCGAACAGCTTGCTTCTGCCTCAATTTCCCCAATGTTCCTCCCACAGGGCCTCCCTTCTCTCCACCCCCAACTCTAGTTTTCAAATCACCTGTGTAGCAAGGCCCAGGTCCAGTGTCGCCTCTTTAAGGCCACTCTGCTGGCCTCTCACCCCTCTGGGCTCCCGCACGTTACAGCCCTGCACGATGGCTATCTGTGGACCTGCTTTAGCTTGGAGCAGTACAGCCCCAGAGGGTTTCTGTGCTCGGTACAGACCACAGCCCCATCCAATTCCATGTCCAATTCCATATACATGTTGGCAAAGGCACTGCTCACTGTAAGAGCTTAATTAGCATTTGCTCAATGGAGCTTTCATCATAACAAAGCACAGCCTGAGAGTAATAACGATAAGCAGCTGCTAGTTATTGACCACGACTAAGGGCCAAACACTATATAGTATTTCATTTCATCCTCACGACAACCGGCAACATAGGGATCTTAATCTTCACTTATGAGAAAAAAACTGGGGTTCATAAGGTTAAATATTTTGCCCAGGGTCACACAGCTAAGAATTAGCTCAGTTAGGGACCCCATCCAAGCGTATCTGAGGCCAAGGTTCATGCTCTTTTTATTATGTCATGTTACTGCTGAGGAAGATAGAGTTATTATTGCCCCAAACCCTCAAAGGCCCCAGATTTCATTTTAGTGATTTAAGGATGCTCCACACCTCTGTTATCACTGGTTGCCAAGGAAAGGCACGGATGGGGTGAGTTTGGCTAGTGGGCTTAGGCCTCTGAGGAGTCCAGGTGACCTTGGCAGCAGGGACAGATCCAGGACAGGAAGAGCTACATGGTCACTGTCACCAACTCAAACCCAGCTCTGCACAGGCCTTGGGAACAGAGCCTCCAAAAAGGCCAGAGTGATGAGACGCCTCAACCAGGGGCCGGGGCTTCCCAGTGAGCTGTGGAACATCCTGCTTAAGGTCTGGGAGCCAAGAGCTGCCTGGCTTGCATCAGACAGGCATGCACATTCAGAGAGATACACACAGAAGGTGCTTCTCTTGTTGTCAAGGTTGGGGGTGGGGCAGGGATATGCTGACCTCAGAATCTGAGGTTCACCTCCACTCCCTGGGGCTGGGCCCGGTCCTCCCACCCCCCATCTCACCCAGCCTTGGGGCTCCCAAGAGAGAGACCACAAGTGACATCTTTTTCTGTTGTTGTTTTAAGTCCAGTTTAGAGCATGAACTCACGACCTTGAGATCAAGACCTGAGCTGAGATCAAGAGTCAGCCGCTTAACCGACTGAGCCACCCGGGCTCCCCCAAGTGACATCTTGACTGAGTTCAGGATTCACTACTAATAGCTTCTGCTTTTCCTGGGCAAGGCAGGTCTACCATCAGGCACTAGTGTTTGAGGACATGCCTGCGTGTCACTGGGCGAGCGTAGGCAACGATGCGCACACACAGAGTGACCCCGGGGGGAAGTGCCTTTCCTGACCTCTCTGTGACACCCAGCACTGGGCGCCTTACGCCCAGCCCCACCCCTGCCCCTGGCCAAGAAGAAGCAACTCGGTGGCCAAAGGAGCCCCTTGGGAGCTTGAAATCATTGCATTTTCAGCCTCCGCCCATCGCCCCACACAGAGCCAGAGCCAAGCAAAAACCTTTCTGTCAACAACAAGGGATGCCCTCCAGCGGGGCAAGGAGCACCTGGGAGGTGGGGGAGGGCCAAGCTTGAGGGGACTCAGGGAATCTTCCCCTTCCCATCTAAGGCTCACATCTATCAGGCTTCTTCATAGGACCACAGCTCCCAGAACGGAGGGATGGCTGGTGGCCTGCTGCTTCAGGTGTCAGGAGAGAAGGAGGTGATAAAGCTGATGGGGCTGGGAGCGGCAGGAAGCTGAGGTAGGAGAAGGGAAGGTGACGCTTGTGCCCACCTGAGGGAGGGAGCCTGTCGTCAGCTGGAGTCTCTGCTGAAACAGGGCGCTCAGCATCTGGTTCTGCCGTTCCAGGTCAAATACCCTCTTCTTCAGCTTGATGCACTCCTCCCGCAGGTCCTGAGCCCGGGGAGGTGGAGGGAGATAAGGAGAGGATGGCAGGGAGCGGGTGAGGGGCAGGAGCCCAGTCTCCTTCACCAGAGTGACGGGCACTCCCGCTGTGCGTGCCCTCCTCCTGCAGCCTCCTAGTCTAGGGGGAGCTGAGCCTGCCTGTGATGATAGCTGTCACATTTTCTGCAGATGATAAATTCTCTAAAGTCTACCACCCCCAGTGGGAGGTAAATCCCCCTCCCTTTGGCATCTTTCCCATCCCTCGAGCCAGCCCCTGGCCTCTCAGAAACCATACATCAAAGAAGGGCCCATATAAGGCAGAGGAAGACCTGGGGGTCAGAGTGGCTCAGAAGTCAAGAAGTTCCCACAGTACTTGAGTAAATATTTAGATGCCACCTTAGGCTCACAATATTAACACTGCGATCAGGGCCATCACGATCTGGAGAAGCCTGCTGGGGCCAGGACTGGGGAAGGGTTCAAGCCCAAATCAAAGTTACTCAGAGATCTGGCCTTACCTAGCCCACCTGTGCCTCCAGGCAGAACAGTATGGACCTGCCCGAGGTGGAGAGAAGGAGCCTTGTTGGAGGGTCAATAGTCCATTTCCACCAAGCTCCCTCCTCTAGCCCCTGTGTGAATAGGCTCAGGGGTCCTCAGGAAGTACTTCCCCTGCTATATTCAGGGCCTCTCCCCAGGGTGTCTGGGCTCAGAGGTGAGACGGTCTCCCCATCTCCCCATGGCCGCTTACCTTCTGGTTTAGCAGTGCCTGCACCACATGGTTGGCAACCTGGGGACAGAGGGCCCAAGGCAGAGCTTCAGCCCACCGGCCTCTGACTGGAGCACTGACAGCCCGTGCCCCTCCCTGCTTCCCCAGCTTCCCCTGGAGACCTCACAGACCTCATCTAGACAGCGCTCATAGGTCTCCCGCTGGTTTTCATTGGCCTGGGCAAGCGCCGAGTTCTCTGCCTGCAGGAGGGAGAAAGAGGGCCAACAAGGAGGCTCTGGGATCATTCCTCCACCAGGGCAAACTCCTTAGTGAGGAAAGGGAAGCATGGAGGATACCAGCTACACCAGCTCTGGCTGGATTCCCCACAGCAAGGCCTACAGAGAAGGATGGAAGGCATCAGAAAGGCAGAGCTGAGATAGCTGGTTTTCTGTAAACCCCAACCTCAGTCAGGGAGGTTGGAGGGACTGCAGAGACATGGTGGCCAAGAGGACCTAAGGTGGGAGGTGCCAGAAGTAATCCTTGTTTCCCTGGAAGGAGGGCAGAGGAGGCCAAAGGGAGGAGGGCAGTGTCTTAAGAATATGGCGAAGAGCTTCATGGAGGGATCCTTGTCCCTCAACCCCTAAGTCCTGGGTCATCTAAACCCTTCTTCCTGGGGCCTCTGTGACCACACCTTTCCCAGCCAGGCAAGGACATGAAAATGGGGGGAGAAAAAGGGTAAAAGGATAAAGAAGGGAGCCATCTGGGGGCTAGGACAGCCCTGCTCCTGTGCGTGCTCTTGCTGCAAGCTGCATCCCCCCACCCCCAGCCCAGGTTGGAGAGCCCAGAGCAAAGAAAGGGCTTCTCAGAGGAGCTTTGCTAAAGAATGTTCGGCTCTGCTCCAGCCCAGCAAAACCGGTTGAGAGGAAGGTCCACCCACATGCATAAAGCCTACCCAAGCTCCTGAGGGCCCTGCTGGCCCTGCCACCCCCACCCTGCCTGGTGCCCCACCTCTAGCTCCCGAAGTCGGTGCAGCAGCTCCTGGCAGGTGCCCGGCTCCGTGCCGCTGTCACTACCCTCTCCCGGCCTTGGCTTTCCAGGACTCCCAGCGGGCTGGTCCATGGCCTCTGACATCGGGCCCTGGGAACATGTGAGAAACACCGGCAGGCTACTCCAGGGCACAGGGCGGAGGAGAGTGGAGGAGGAGGACGACAAAACCTCGTCAGCATTCTGGAAGTTTAGTGTGACTGATGGGCCGCTGACACTGTAACAGCTCAGGCTCTTCTGATCCCAGGACAGACATAGTCTTCCCATTTTAAGAACGGAGACCATTGTTTCACAAACCTCAGTCCCTGTGCTCACCCTACTGCAGGTCACACAGACGCTGGCCAACGGCCAAGAAAGCTGAATTCTCTGCGGCAATCTGCCTCAAACTGGCACACTCCATCTTCCAGGCACAGTGGGAGTGAGCCCGCTGCCTCACCAGCTCCCTGCTCCCGGCCAGGCCCCAGTGGCCCAGTCTTGGGGTGCATGCCGTTCCCTCTGCAGGGGTCCTCTGACACCTCCCCGCTTTCCACCCGGCGAGTCCTTCCTATATATTCTTCAGGGTTCCCGCTCCAAGTCCAGGTCAGGCACCGCTCCCTCGCGGTTCTGGAACTGCCTCCCTGGGAGGGTGGACCCGTGAAGGCAGGGACTCTGCATTCATTTCCCTGCCCAGACTCCCACTCCTTGGTGGGCTACCTGGCATGTCCGGGACAGACTGATGACGAAAGTGACTCGCTTGTCACTGCCTGCGAACGGCACAGCCAGGCTTCTGTCCCATGTCGTGACGTATAGGTCACTGGACTATGGCCGTAGTTCCTGGCTGTACCTGACAAGTCTTCGGCTGTTATTTGAGTTGCAATTTCTCTCCTAGAGGAAAGTCCTCATGCCCTTCTTTTGCACAAATAGCGCAGAAATTTCCAGGAGACGGGGAAACCCTTCCTAATGTAAAAGGGTGGAGGCCCCCAGTCCACCACAGATTATGTGCCTCTCTGACCCACTGTAGCCCCCACAAAAGTAGCTTAGCACTTTCAGACCAAGGAAGAGAGGAGCCCTCTAGCAGCTCAGTGGGCAGGCATCTGAACCATCCGTCCTCTGTCCCCCGTAGTGGGGCGCAGGGAATGCCTTCCCCACCCCCCACCCTTCTCCTTCAGCCCCCCTCCCTCCCCCACAGCAGGCACAGGCTCAAAGCCCCTCACCTGTCTCTGCCTCCTCACCCAGGCTGGCAGCCAGAATGGTCACGCTAGCAGCCAGAATGGTCACCTCACCTATGGAGAAAGAGGGAGATGACATCAGTCATGCATTCTACAAGCATTTATTGGGCTCCTGCTGTGTGCCAGGCACCGGGTCTTGGGGATCAACAAGCCAGAGAAAGCCCTGCCTCTATGAAGCTTCCATTCTACTGGGGGCAGATAATGCACAGAGAAGCCAATGGACATACGTCAGGTCCCAATAAGGCACCGAGAAGTGACACCAAAACAGAGAGCTCGGGGACATCCAGATGAAATCCTGGAGCAGGAAGAGCACTGCAGGCTGAGAAAAGAGCCAGTGCAAAGGGCCAGCTGTCAGCTGGACATCATTCAGATACCAACGAGGGATGAGCAGCAACACATGAGGCTTTATGGCCCTTTGGCAACACACACTGGCTTCTTTAATCCTCACAACCACAAAGAGGACGCCATGCTCTCGGCAACACCTATATCAGAAATAAGGAAACCAAAGAGCAGGAAATTACGCTCCCAATGGAGTGTATCCTGTGTGCCAGGCAGCGTGTTGGCACTTTCTCAGACACCACTGCCCCCAATCCTAACTCTACGAGGGGAGGCACCGGCCGGGGAGAGGGGGTGGTGTCTGCAGGTGAAGGAGGCTACCTGAGACACACGGCTGTTTCACGAAGCCCCCCCAGCCCGCCTCCCCACCCCCCTCCCTAGCCGGCCTCTCTGTACACATGTAAGTTGCACCGTAAGCTCCTGACCTTCGATAAGCTCCTTCGAGTCTCCGGACTCCGGGAGCTAAGCCAACGGGACAGATCTGGATGAGAATCCCGACTCTCCAAAATCTGTTTCTTCACCTAGAAAAAAGGGGCCTAAGAATACTTAGCCCAAATGGATGTTGGAGGATGAATTGAGATCGTCTGCGCAGAGGGTCTTATATGAGCTCTGTAAATGGGGGCTTTTCACGAGCCTATCCCGACAGCGGTATGATGTGAAGTCCTGCCTCGTTCCCTGCCCCTGCTGGATGTTCATCTGTAAGGAACCCCGAGGCCCAGGCTCCTCCCTGTGGGGTCTGGGCAGTGGGGGCACCCTGCAGACCTGACTGTGACACCCACCAACCCCGCGCTCAGGGGCCCCCTCCTCCTCAACCTGCCCCCCCACCAGCTGCCCACCAAGCCTTCACCCCAGAGGGAGAAAAGGGGTGATTGCAAAAGGAGAGAACCTTCTTTCCCAGTGAGAGAGACTGTGTGCCCGTGTATGAAGGACAGCGGGCAGTGGCCTTCTGAAAACTGCAGGAAAAAACTTAGAATACTTATTTTTAAAACACTCTACAACCATCTCAAGTCCTTTGTTATTTTAACATCATGAAAAATGTATTGAGTATAACTTCATTTGCTCATGACATTATCGTGTTTGGTATTTTTAGAAATGGACGGGCTTGGAAAAAAATGAAAAAAATTCAGGAAATATCCTCCTTCCCACATACATAAATAGGGGTTAAAACCAAAAAAGGCCTCGGGTTACCTCCACCACTAGAGTTAAACCCCACCCCAGCACCCCAGCACGTCCTTCTCCCCTGCTCATTAGAGGCTCCCAGTGCCCCCAGTGTGCCCTCTCTTTCCCCTCAATTCCCTCACCCTTTCTCCCTGTGGACAGCTCCAGGGGGGAGCGGGGGAGGGGAGAGACAGACCCGGGAGGGTGAAGGAAAGCAGCGGGGTGAAAACGCAGTGTCCAGGGCCAGAAAGGGAGGAAGATAAAACTGGGGAAAAACCCATGTCTTTGAGTTCCCAACAGTGATAGCAAAAACCAAACTAAGAGCGAAGATGCTTTGGGGGAATATCTTTTCCTTAAGAAACAAAAATAAAAATGCCTCCAGGAGGCCCAGATCGTGCGGACTGGCTGTGGATGATGTCTGTGGTTGAGGACGGTGGGGACCCGATATGCAACCCCGCGCCCCGCCCCCGGCCCCAGAGCTGACTGCCACCACTCTTTCCATCTAGTTTCTGTGGATCCCAGGGTGGGGAGGCCAGAGCCCCGCTGTGACCTGGGGGAGACCCTCCAGGTGATAAGCCACCCTAAAGCAGCAGCTCTGTCACATGGAATGGTCTCTGCCTCCCCAGCTGGGCTTCAGAGAGGCTCCGGAAGTGAAGACAGGCTGTGACTCAACCTCACTTTAGGGAGAAGTTCTCTGCCCTCAGTTGGGGTGGTCTGGCCAACCCGGGACAGAGCAGCCTTCTCTCCGTCTGCAGGGTCACAAGCAGAGGGCCAGGAAGCTGGCAGCCCAGACTGCTTGAGTCACAGGGAAGAGGCCTGCATTTAAACTTGGTGCCCAGAGCGGGGCACGCTACGAGCAGGACCACAGTCAGAGGTCAAGATTTCTGTGGCGGAAGGAACACTTCCTACAGCTTCTCTCTTCTAGGATATCTAACGAGCTACTACCACCTCAGCTCCCAGTCTGAGCCCAGTCAAGAATCTGGCCCATCACCATCTGGGTTTTCGGCCTAAATCTCATGGGGAAAAAACCCAACCCACTCTTGTTCCCCAGCAGCTATCCCTGCCGGGCGTCAGTGGGGTCCCTCTCCCGGGGGCTGCACACCCCCCTCTCCCTCAGGCCCCACAGCTCCTACTCACAGCTTCTGGGCTCAGCCCCACCCCGGGCCTGGAAAACCCCCAACCTGGGTTCTTCAGGATGGCCCTGGCTTCACACATTCCTCCCGTGGTCCCACGACGTGCCTGGATGTTGGATGTTGGGTCTGGAACACATGATGTTGGCCACATTGGGTAGAGATGGAGCTGCAGTTTGAACTGGAGGCTTCTCCCGCCAGAACTGCCAACAGGCAGCCCCGCCCCCCACAAAGGCCTGATTCAGAGGGAGGTGACCTCAGTGCCGAGGGGAGGGAGGGAGAGGAAGGGAAGAAGACCAGAGCCTCCTGGGCCCTCCTTCAGTGGGGGTGGGGGGCTGTTGGCAACAACCAGGGACAGAGAAGGGGGAGCAGCTGCTCAGAGGGCTCTGGGTAACCTGGGGACAGGGCTGGCTCAGCCTGACCGCTGAATGAATCTGGTGACTTGGTCTCTTCAGCCCAGGCAGTCACAGGGCCCCAAAGAGAGCTGACTGTCCCAGCCTTTCCATCGGTCAGGGCAAAGAAGTAAGGTCTGCAGCATCCACCCTCTGCCTAGTCAGGGAGCAGCCAAGTCCCTTCACTGAACTCTGGGCCCAGGCCTGGGAGGAAGGGACTAGAGAGGTGGCAGCAAGCCTGTCTTCCTCGCTCCCTCATCCCGGCCTTTAGCCAAGGACTCTGGGCCCTGATGAGCCCCTCACTCACCAGCTGTTCCCCCCAGAGTCCTCTAGGGACAGGAGCCAGGGACCAGGAGGTGGGGGAGGGCGGGCAGCTGTGGGAAGGCAGAGATGGAGAAGCTCACTTTAATAGCAGAATCATCCGTAACAACAACCATTTCCCCCCTACTCCCCCCATCCCCCAGCTGCTTTCTGGAATCCCCGTCACACCCAAGAGTCCACTTGTAAACAGTGACTTCTGAACCCAGAGCAAACACTCCTTTCCAGACATATCAGCCCCGGGGCTGCCGTGGGTGTGGGGAGGGAACAGAGGGACCGGTGCCCCAGGGCATTCCTGGCCTGAAAGTAGCCACCTTAATCCGGGCCCAGAGCATCCTTGAGCCCGAAGAATTCCAACTGGTCTCCTCCCCCCTCAGGGAAAGAGGACAGAGAAGAATTTCCTTCCCTCCTCCTGACAACTGGCCCCAGGACACAATAGCCCCACTGAGAAGCATGTGTCCATAGGGAAGGGGCCCCTGCGGCCCCGTCCAGCTTCCTCTTCACAAGCACTGCAAGAACCTCCATCGCTTAGTGTGGGTTCTTTCTGACCCACAGTAGATCAGTCCCCCAGCCCGCCCAGGCAGGCAGGAGAAGGGCGGTCGTGTTGAGCCCCAACACCCCTTACCTCCCCTCTCCCGGCCCACAGCATAACCCAACAACAAAAAAAGCAGCTGCTGGAGGTGGGGAGAGGGAAGGGGCTCAGAACACAGACACTGCGGGTAGCCTAGTCCCCACTGACCAAAGCCTAGCTGGGCCCATTCTAGCCAGCAGGCAGCCGGAGAGTCTGGTCCCA
>PISX010029498.1:0-19991 GCA_004024625.1 Mellivora capensis
GGGGGGGGGGGGGGAAGCAGGCTCCCTGTTGAGCAGAGAACCCAGTTGGGAGGCTTGATCCCAGGACCCTGGGATCATGTCCTGAGCTGAAGGCAGAGGCTTTAACCCACTGAGCCACCCAGGTGCCCCAGCTTGTCCAGATTCTTGAAGAACACCCCCTCCCCCAGCTTAACTGATCTTATGCACATTACTTTATTTATTTTTAAGACTTTATTTATTTGAGAAAGAGAGAGAGAAAGCAGGGACAGTGGGAGAGGGAAAAGGAGAAGCAGACTCCCATCCGAGCTGAGAGCCCAACTCGGGGCTCAATCCCAGGATCCAAGATTATGACCTGAGCCCAAGTCAGATGTTTAATTGACTGAGCCATCCAGGCACCCCACATTAGTTTAATTTTTATCTGAAAATATTGGTAGTTCACAATATAGAATAACTTTTAGGATGGTACCATACTTTAGAAACCAAGTTAGCTTGGCCAGTACATGAAATCAGAGGATGCTCAAGGAAAAGTGTTTCTTAGAAGAAGTATTCCTTTTCTCATCCAATAGTGAAGATGAACTACTTCCAGTTCTCTTCAAGATTTTTTCAACATTCCAATTGATACATTAATTTCAATCAAATCACTCATAAGAGAAAGATTTAGAAACTATATAAAATCACATAACTATCAGGCATCAATGTTAGAAATCCCTTTAATATCAAAGCTTACCTGATATATTTCTTTTAGTAGCTAGGAAAGGTTTGACTTATACATGCTATATATTTATGTATGCATGTATCTTATACATTTTTATGTATTTCTAACGATAAAAGGTATGTAATTTTTGTTCCAGTTTTGTTTTCGTTTCTAGGAAATTCTGAGTTAAATTTTCTGTTCAATTGTGATAGTGATCCTTAGGCTAAAATTTCAAAACAATTATCCTTTCCATGTTGTTATATAACCTTTGTAATTTTGTCATTTGTGCTAATAGATTTATTTTAGCTTTTTAAAAAAGATTTTATTTATTTATTTGAAAGAGAGAAAGAGAGAGCATGAACAGGGGGAGGGGCAGAGGCAGAGAGGGAGAAGCAGGCTCCCCGATGAGCAGGGAGCCCTGATCCAGGGCAATCCCAGCACCCTGGGATCATGACCTCGGCCAAAGGCAGCTGCTTAATCAACTGAGCCACCCAGGCGCCCCATTATATGCCTTTAGTTTTAAACCCGTATCAAATACTGACACATACAAAGGATATACATAATGATAATGGAAAGAGGAAAATATTAAAGTTTCTTTTTTTAACTCATTTGACCTTTGAAAGATTTATAAGGTTTAACCTAATAGTAAGCAAATGAAGATGTTACCTATAATTACTTCAACTCACCTGGGGAAGTGATTATTTACCAACGTCTTGGTAAAATTTGCATATTAATGGGATGAACACTTTCCAACCACAGGTATATTCACTCCCTACAGCACCACCTGCTTTCTTAAAATTTACTAATGGGTGATTGGAGCTGGAAAAAATCTTTGAATATCGTCTCTACTTTTTTTTTTCAAGATTTATGTATCCATTTGACAGAGTTGGAGAGTACAGACAGAGGGAGTAGCAGGCAGAGGGAGAAGGAAAAGCAGGCTCCCTGCCAAGTAAAGAGCCCAGTTTGGGGCTAGATCCCAGGACCCTCGTATCATGACCTGAGCCAAAGGTAGACACTCAACTGACTGAGCCACCCAGGTGCCCAATAATCATCTCTATAGTAGTTTTAGATTTTTATCACTTAGTAGCTCTTTACTCCTACATGTCTTATATTTCTACTCCTACACATGTCTTATATTTTCTGAGTAAAATATCCTCAGAAATTCCTTAGATCCCAATTTTAACAATAATTCTAGAATTAAAAAAATGTTTTTCTTTCCTTCTAAGTGGAAATAAAACATGCCAATTTCTTTAAATCTGTAGACAATCTGCTTAAAACTTCCCAAGAACAATGTGAGTGTCTACTTCAAAATCAAACTCAAGTTGCCCTTCTTAACAACATATGGAACTATAATATCACCTACGTAGTTCAGACAACTTATTTTAAACACCAGCTAATGTGTAGTCACAGTTGCAATAGCTGGACTTAATTACAAATGCTGGCATGAAATTCTTGTTTCTGATTTTTTTCTGCTGTGTGCTTACTGTGAGTGCATTGGGGCAATTACGAAGTTCACCAGGCCTTCTGTGGATAGGGAATCTTTAGGAACAAAACATATCTAGGCACGTCATTATAGAAATAGGATAAAGTTTGCATTTATTAGAATAAAAACAGCAGAAGCAACTCTAAGAATCTGGAAGAACAATGCCATTCAGGCTGTCCCAATTTTTTCCTGCCATGTTCTTCAGTGGAATCCAAGGTATTGGATAATTTGCCAAGGAGCACTTTAATGTCTCAATGGCAAGCCAAGGCATTTTATGGCTGCTTATATGCAACACACACCAGAAGCAATTTAGGTGAAGTTGGTCTTGTAACCTTGTGATGGTTGATTTTATTCAGAGAAGTAATCATTCATTATCTGTTAAATATTTGTAAAAATGCTCAACATATTCCAAAATTAGAGGGTTTATCTTTTAGCTAAATTATCAATATTGTCTTCTGGGCAACTCATGTTACTCAGATGTGTAGAGAAAAACTAGTAATTGATTAAATTTATGACTTATTTATGTGGGAGGAAGATCTGACAACCATGAATGTAGTCAAGATTTTAATAATTCTGGGTTGTATATAGTTCAATTTCCAGAGAGAAAAGAATGGTTTTCTGAGAAAGGTTCATTTCCTTTTGGAAATTCCCCCATGGCTTTGGCTTGAGGGAGCGTATGAACATGTGCACATTTACACACATATTCACGCATGCTTTTAAAGCTTCCTTCACAAAAGTGTTCCATTTCAGCTGGGGGAAGGTACAGGAAGGAAATGTCCAAGATTTGGAGTTTACTTGGACCATGTCATTAACATTTCCAGTTTGTTGAGTGGTTTCCACATTTCCCAGAGGTCCTCATCCTGTGAAAGCTGATGGATGGGCTGACAGAACCTTCCAGGTTTGTATTGGTGTAATATGAGCCACGTGCCTGGAAACAATAAAACAGCAATTTTCTGAGAGATTTACCTGCAGGAAAAGCCAGGAACATAAAAGTCTTTTCCGTTTCCTACTTCCTAAGCCTCTTCTTTTCTCTCAGTCCCAGGACGGGTTTGGGAGACTGCATCCTGTCAGGTTAATTGAGGGTGTCATTAAATGTCATCTCAGTGGCAGCGGCTATCATGGCTAGAAGGCAGAGACCCCTGGAGCGGGAATCAGAAGAGCGGGACTCCAGTCTGGCCAGCGTGGAGGCTTCAAGTCAGGAACAGCAGAAGCAAAGATTGCAGGGGCGAGAAAATGTCAGCTCTTTTCTCTTGAAAGCTGGATGAGGCTGTCCAGTCACGATTGGACAAACAATGGTTCAGGCTCCAGTAGTGGCTTCGAACTAGGAGAAGGCTTGTCCCCAGTTAAGTCCATCAGAACCGGGCCAGACTGTCTAACTTCATGCGGGACAATGTCCACAACACTGTGCTCTCAGAGGGCTGTGCCTTGAACCTGGGTCTCTTTATGTTACAAGACAAGAAGGAATATGCATCCTGGACTAAAAGAGATTTAGGGTATGGAGTTCTAGACTAAACTGATGGGAGAAGCTACCAGTGGAGTCTTGTTCCCCAAGTCAGTCTTGTTTCAAGACTTTGGAGGCTCGAACTCACGGCACTGATATCAAGACCTGAGCTGAGCTTGAGAGCCGGATGCTTAACTAATCGAGCCACCGAGGCACCCCTCCCCAAATCAGTTTTATAGTAGTAATCACCCTAAAGCCTGAGGCACCCCATCTAAGTCCATAGCCTATGCAGTATTTTTTTATTTAAAATGCACAGAACTGTGTCAGTTCAACCTACCATTGTCATTTCTTCTTTGGCGAAGTAAACTTTGGCATGTAGTATTTACTATTCATTTTCACACATTAATCCTTACCCCTTTTGAATCTTAAATAGCCATAAACTTAAAATAAGTTATCTGGATGTCTTAGGAAAATAATGATAACAGAATTTCCTTCAACAGAATTTTGGTTAAATAGTGACCATGAAACAATCTATTTCTTTCAGGGTTTAAAAGTTATAACCTTTCAACTCAGAGTCAGCATTTATGGCCGTGTGGCAAGATAACACGATGAAGACATTCACTAAGCAATGGGAGAAGAGAAACTTTTCCCTCTCTCTTTTCTAAAGGGTGAGCAGGCTGTTTGGTCCAAGAGGCATAAGTCCCCTTACCTTAGGGCAGGATTATAAGCCTTCTTGAAATTCAGGCTCAAGAGGGTGAAAAGGCCTCAAGAGGGTGAAAGGGCAAACTGGTTTTTTTCCCCTCTTTTTTTTCTAATCCTAGGTTTTGACTGGTGATCTATCTGCCCAATCCCAGGAGGTGCAGGATTTTAACAGCATGGTTGGTGGATGCCTGGGGCATGAATCCACAGTGCTGCCATCTTGGAAGTCTCAGTAGAACCAATGGCCAAGCCACATAGGCACAAGCAGTGGGTGCCATGCAGAACAGGGCTGCAAAGAGCAATGATGCCCGCCTTTGAGGAAGGTCATGAGTTTGTACATCATGAGATGCTCTAGGTGGCAATTGTAACGAATTCAAGGTCAGAAACCCTCTTTCAATTTTTCTGATTATGTCCCCCAAGTTTCCTGTCAATCAGAATATTAAATATTTTTCCAGTACATTCAGATATACATTGATTTGGAAAATTTAGAAATGTAATGATTCTTGCAGCTATGAATTAAGGAGAGAATTTATACATATTAATGAGGAGCTAGAGGTTTTATTCCCCACTTTCTCACCCTGTAGCTAAAATGGCTCACTCGTCCTTTCTTTCTCTCTTACTTTTCTCCTTTTTTTTTTTTTTGGTTTTGTTTATTTATTTGAGAGAGAGAGAGAGAGAGAGAGTGTGTAAGCATGAGCGTCAGGGAGTGAGGAGGAACACAGGGAGGGGAGCAGAGAGAAAGGGAGAAGCAGACTCCCCGTTGAGCAGGGATCCTGAAGGCAGGATTCGATCCTAGCACACTAGAATCATGACTGAAGCCTTCTCGAAGGCAGATGCTTAACTGATTATGTCAGTTTTAGGGTGCCCCTAAAATGGCTGTTTCTTAACTAATGAGCAGCAATCACTGAGGGAGCTCCACAGGAGTGGCCACTAATAAGGGAACTAGTGGGAGTAAGGTCGGCATCAAGTTATACAGGCAAGTGTAATGCCAAATACAAATTTTATTCAGAATAATTTGGGTTTGTCTATAAGCTGATGGTTGTGATACATAGTAGCAAATAGCGGGTAGTCCACAATCTACTTCCTACAAAGGCTGGCATGCAATGTGGTTTGAGTATTGTCTGGTTCAAAATTTACCTCAGAAAACTTGTAATTAGCTATCAACCAAGATTTAAGTCATAATTCCCAGGTCTATCCAGGAATACTCCTAACTTTCAATCCCGAGTTCAGATCCACACTTCTAAGGTCCTTGGCTGAGAAATTGGCCCCAAAGTAGCTATGTGCTGGTCACTGTCAACTTCTCCTTGTATGGAGCAACAATGGGAAGGCCATCTGGGGCCATCTTTCCCAGCCACAGCCACAAATCAGGGGACAGGCTGGCCACAAGGCAGAAGCAGACTGGACTTCAGAAGCTCTGGCTTGGTGTCAGGAGCCATGGGAAGCACGTGAACACTGGCCAGCCATCATGAGATCTTTCCAGAGAATCAACCTGATTATGCTGGTTCAGCCTCCCATCTTCAGTCTAACCTTCTCCCCTGGCATTACTTCCAGGCTTCTGCTGCCAGCGGTGCCTGCTGGACTGATTGCTCTCATTAAATGAGTTTCAGAGGATGATTTACTGTCTAAATAGATGAGGGAGCATTTCCCTAAGTTGCATCTCATTTTACTAACATCACTAATTTCTCTGCTTTTTTGTGTCCAATCAATCATTCCACTCAGCTATACATTTTGTTAATGAGCTATTCACTCCCTCTTCCAGATCATTAGCGAAGATATCAGATTCTGACCAGACCTAATACCAGTTCCCATGGCTCAGAGCCGGCTTCCCTGAGAGCTCCCTGGGGAGGCATTCATCACTCCCATACACGGGCCTTCATTATCCCAAGCCAGTTTTAACACATTTTTTGTTAACTCACTTTTTACAATACTTTTGGAAACATAGATATTAATGTTGACCCCAGGTGCTCCTACTTGGGGGATGAAGGGACAGATGATCACATGATATATAACGTATGTAAACATGAAATTCTGGTTTCCACTAAGTGCATAGTGCACTTCATTTATTTGTTCCCTTTTGTCTGAAGAACAGAGAAATGAGCCCACCCACTGGCTATAATCCTTTCTGCCATTTGTGCCTTCCAGCACCACACTTGTCTACTGATGCACCTTTTCTATTTGACAGGAGCTTCTGAATTTAGCATACCTTCTCAGCTCATTTTGTGTATGTTGGGTTTTTGGATAACTGTGAATCTTATACCGGTGGTTAACATTTAATTTTGGACAAGCCAAAGGTTTCATAACCAGAAGAGCAGGAATTATTTACTGGGCTCTCCCCACCTGCTTTCATTCACCCTCAGTATAAATAGTGTTCTAAGTGTGTGGCTTAAATCAAAGGAAATAATCCGTTAGATGAGGCTTTTTTTTTTTCTTTGTATTTCTAGGGTTGCTAGGTGTAGAAAGTATTCAAATTCCAGGCAAGTCTTTTCACCAATGTTTCATCTTTGACATGACCACTGGAAGAGGGTTTCTTCCTTCTATTAAAATACTTTTTAAAAAAAATGTTGGTATAATGAAAGCTGGATATAAAATTATATCTGTGCTCTCATTTTAACATGTAAAGATATGCATTTGGACACAAGCTGAAAGAAAAAAAAAACCCTTGATTTTCCAAGATTGCACAATTCTGGGTAAATTAGTCTTTATTTTAGAATAATTTCAATTAACATTATAGAAAGAGTTATTTATACAGTATACGCATGTATTTCAGGTTAGGATATGTTATTCCAAAACTATGAAAATCAGAGGTGTTTCAAATTGGTGAGGGGGGAGATTTTCTCCCCAAATCTTTCAATTTTGAGCCTAGAGTGGAAATGGATCTCCACTCAAAATGCTTTGGCATTTCCTGAGCCATACTATTAAACATTTCTCAGCCAAAGACTCTTCAATACTAGGGCTTTGCCATTTCATTCTGTGTGTCATGTGAGCTAGACTATGTGATCAGTAAACCATTCCACAATGTTAAGTATCTCTTCCATGATGACCTTGTATGCAAATTCCAGTTACAATGATCCTTATTTAAATTAAAGTGCTAAATTAGCTTATGCTAAATAGTATAGCATAATGTAGGGTAGTATAGTATAGTTTATATGGATAGTCGATTGTGGCATAGTGTACTGTATATTATCTTTTAGTGTGGTTGGTTATACTATAGTATAACATAGTGTGATATAATATGGTATAGTATAGTATAGTTTAGCATAGGGTAATATAGTATAGTATAGAGGGATATGGTATAAAGTGGGATAATCTAGAGTAGTATATGATCTAGTACCAAGCTGCATAGCATTCATATAGCACAGTACTTAGAACAATGACTTTGGAATGATGGTCCTAGTTTCAAATCGTGGTCCTACCACATACTAGATGTTTGATCTTGAGCATGTTACTTAATGTCTTTGGGCTTCGTTTCATCATCTGAAAAATGAGGGTTAGAAATAGCTTGTGGGGTGACTAGGTGGCTCAGTCAGTTAACCGTCTGACTCTTGATTTTGGCTCAGGTCATGATTTCAGGGTCATGATCTCACAGTTGTGAGATCAAGCCTCATGCTGGGCTCTGCGCTGGGTATGGAGCCTGCTCAAGATTCTCTCTGTCCCTCTCCCTTGGCTCCCAATCTCCGCACTCTCTCTCTCTAAAAAAAGAAAGAAAGAAAAGTAAAGAAACAGTTACCATGCTTACCAGAGGGAAGGTGGATGGGGAGACGGGTGAAGTAGGTGATGGGGATTAAGGATCATGCACTTGTCATGATGAGCACCAGTTGACATATGAAGTGTTGAGTCACTGTATTGTACACCTGAAACTCATATTACACTGCATGTTGACTAAATGGAACTTAAATAAAAACTTAAAGAGTAAATAGTTCCCATGCCTTATGAGGCTTAAGCTGTTTTGAGGACCATGAAGGTAATGTATGTGAGGGGGAAGCACAGGCAGGTCACATGCTCTTAATAAACACTCTCATTTTATGCATCTCCCTGACGATGGCTGAGTGGTACGAGAGTGCCTCACTAAAAGCATCTAACGATTGGCTAGGACATGACTTAGGAGTGGGTGGATGGTTGCATATTTACTTCTCAAGTCTAGCATCCTAAGTGAACTTTCCAATCACTTGCAGTATTTCACAGAGATAGGAGATGACCTTGAAAGGATACGGAGCTATGCAGTGTCGGCATCATAGAGGAACACAGGAGAGAAGCGTTTTTAGAATGATTCCTAAATGATAAGCAGCTGCAGTCCTCTTGGAACTGTATCTTGGGAACAGCAGTGCGAACACCGTAAACAAGTGTATACATTTTATTTCGTGATTTTCTCTTCCAAAAGATCCAAAAGGAAAAGATCCAGATGTGCTAAGAGATTTGCTCTTCAGCATGTGAAAGTGGGGGATGAGGTGAGCCAGAATCAAAATGAAAGCCCACTGGAAAAGCCGTGGGTATCAAATGTTCAAGACATTAAAGTGTGTAAAAATAAATGTGGCACAAATTTCTTTTAGACTTGACTACTTACAACAACCGTGCCCATGGCTGGCTCTTATATGTTTCCGATTTACAAGTGCTTGGCAAAGACATTTATATCCTTGTATGTAAGATCCTCTATGGCCCCTCTGGAAAACAACAACAGCAACAACAAAAATCTCTAAAAGAACATGTGAGACTCAAGAACCCACAGACTATGGGAGTAAAAGAAAGATGTAGGTGTTGTAAATTTAGGACAATTTAATTAACAAAAATGAGATGTAATGAAAGGCACATTAAATTAGGCTTAGAAGACTAAAGTCAGTGTCTGACTGGACATTTTCTAGGGTGGTGAGCTTGGGAAAATTTCTACATTGCACTTTCCATACCTGTATGATAGAGAAAATATTGCCTGTTCCTATCTCTCAGAGGCCTGTGGTTATCAAGCTAGACCATGTATGTGAGACTACTTTGAAAGATGAAAATGCTGTATGTTGACCCCATTGTCCTTACTGAACAGAAGAGGAGAGCGTCAGGGGAGCAAGGAGGAAGAGTAAGGGTTTCAGAAACAGATAAGCCTGTGTTTTGTAGCAACTCTGCCCCTTCTCTTAGAAGCTTTGTGGGCCACAGAAAAGTCCCTTAACCTTTCTTGGTCTCAGTTTCCTCAAATGTATAAATGGATTTAATAAGCACTGCCTCAGAGTTGTTTTAAGGATTAAGGGAGATAATATAGGTAAAGTCAGATATTCTTGTTTACTGTCTCGAAGCCATGTCTCCTGTCCCCGAATGTGTCATCCCTATCCGTTAATCATAAAAATACTTAAATTGGGGAGGCTGAGCGACTGATACCAGCCTACCTAGCCATATGCCAGCAGATGTGGAATTCCTGCTGGAATTCTCTTGATCAGATTATTTAACAAGTCATTTTGGAAATTTTAAGAACCCAAGACCTGGAAAAAACCTGATTTGACTCAAATTATGATGCTTATAGCTCCCATGAAAACAATGAAATACATCTGGTAATTTAGTATTAAGACACAGAGTATTTTAGAGGCTTTTTCTCTTACGTTGAACAATTTTCTTGCAACTACATTTCAACTAAGCTTCAAATGCACTCTTTCTCCGAGGATCAAGTTTTTTACTGTTTAAAAAAAGGGGGAAAGAGGTTAGTGAGATTCAAATTTCCTAAGCAAACCAGATGTATTTAAGAGCACTCTGAAGTTTGTGCCTGTTCCAGTGACTGGAACTAAGTCAGCAGAGTCTGCTTCTTACTGAGATAATAATAATAATAATGATGATGATAATAATAATAATAATAATGTTAACTATATTATATGATATATATTCTAGCATATTATATATAATATAACATATATAATAAAAGTAACTATTATCACTATCTGGTCTTCCAGTTTGCACAAGGAACCTTTGAAGCAGGCTTAGAACGGGGCACTGAATGGGTGACATCCCTCTTTATATATCTCAATTTCAGCAAAACCAGACTTCTACATAACTTGTATCTGTTCTAATCTCTCTCAGGCATGAATTTCAATGGAAACTCTACTTATGTGAATAGAAAAACATCATATATGAATATCTGATTTTTACTGTATCAAGCTAAGGAGAATTTTCCTCTAGCAACAGCTCTCTTGACAGAACTAGGGCACTCTTATTATTTTTTAAACAACTGTTGCCTCTCACTTAAGAGGTAAGACCCCATGCTTGGAATCCATCATGCTTCCCCAACATATGGTG
Source organism: Mellivora capensis (assembly GCA_004024625.1). NCBI lineage: Eukaryota > Metazoa > Chordata > Mammalia > Carnivora > Mustelidae > Mellivora > Mellivora capensis. Next base: position 10,561 of record PISX010029498.1, read on the forward strand.
TGCCACGATCCCCATCTCTCTCGTTGAGCACATTAAAGGCAGACATGTTGGGACATTTGTAGTTTTGTGATGTCAAAGACGGGTTTGCTATATAGGGTTTGGTTTGACAAGCCTTGAACCGTTTCCCAGCTTTTTGGAGATATTACCCTATTTTCCATGCATAATGGATCTATCTTTGATGCTGCCAAAATGTGGTATATGGGAAAGATAAGATGGAAAGTTTCCCATGCCTCCAGGGTTCTAGTTCTTGTACAATTGTGTGATCTACACATATGAGTTAGGGCTTGGGTTCTCTCAGGAGAGCAATTACCACTATTATATTACATTGCTGAGCAACTCATCTTTATGTCATATGGGGTGTCTAGGCATTCAAGCAACAAAAGCTGAGGTAATACAAAATAGTGGCTAATAGAGTGCCCTCATTGATAGAATTCATTTTTAATTTCTAAGGTGTAGGGGTTTTGCAGTTGAGGAATGACAGTAAACTGAAACACACATACACACACCATCAGAAACACACACACACACACACACAGACACACACACGAAACTTTCCACAGTAAACATTAAAAGATACGAATTAGAATGGGAAGAAATCAGAGAGGGAGACAAACAATGAGAGACATTTGACTCCAGGATACAAACTGAGGGTTGTGGAAAGGCAGGTGGTTGGGGGATGGGGTAGCTGCCCGTTAAGGAGGGCATGTGATGTGATGAGCACAGGGTGTTATAGGCAACTAATGAATCATTGAACACTACATCAAAAACGAAGGTTCTGTAGGTTGGCTAATTGAATGAAAATTAAAAATAAATAAATAACAGTTAAGAAATATAAAAAAATACAAGTTATTATTATTATGTTTCTAAAAAGAATGTGATTGTATTTTTCTAATTCTTTCAACATCATAGAGTCTCTCATAAATATAATTTTCAAGTTTTGGGTGTACAATTTACATATGATAAAATGTACGTCTTGAAGGGCACACAGTTCAGTGAGTTTTGTCAAATGTATACCTCCATGTAAACTCCACTCCAATCAAGATATAGAATATTTGCTTCACCCCAGAATGTTCCCTCATGCTTGTGTACATCCTGTCCTGTTCTCCTTGCCTCATAAAATCACTACTCAACTTTCTGTCACCATAGATTAGTTTTGTCTTATCTAGAAATGTATGCGAATGGAACTAAGTATCATGTACTCTGTCTACTTTAAATTCTGTATGTTTTTGAAATTCATCCACACTGTTATATGTGTTAGTGGTTAGTTCCACCTCATTATTGTAAACAATCTCTGTCTTCCCATGGTGAAAACCCTCTTTCTCATCTATACCTTTCTCATCTCATCTCTATCTCATCTAGATCTATATATATATATTTATATATATATATTTATATATATATTTATATATATTTACTTACTTGTTTTATCCTATGACACACACAAATTATTTCAGAATTACCTTGTAGTTCATTAAGCTTGTTTTGATCATATTTCTTAATATTTTCTAACAGAAAGGTAGAGATGTACAGTATGTTAGGCTTTGTGAAGTGTTCTGAAAGGGCCACTAGGGCTTCAAAAGTTGGATCAATGAGACACGATGACCATTGAGCTTGGCTCTGATGATATTCTGAGGATATGACCACTCTGGTTTTCCTAAAATGAGGTGCTTTGAGGTGGTCTTTCTTTGGCACAATGGCTTTACAGAATTGCTATCATATCATTTTGGCAACGAGCATATAAAATGATATAATAAAAATGGGTTTTATTTATTAAACCCTGAGCACCCCATACTTTATCTCATTTAATCCTTGTAATAACCCTGCAAATCAAGTCTTACTGAGAACCCTAACAGCTATCAGTTCTTATGGAGCTTATCATCTAAAGGAGAAAGCAGATGTTAATGAGAGTATGATAGTTGTTATGCTAAAACTAGGAGCAGTGAGAACATTTATCAGGGGGACCTAATCTAATCCAAGGGACAACTAAGATTTTGCTGAAGAAGTTACCTTTTTGTAGGACCTTGGAGGACAAGTAGAGTTAGCTCAGCCAGAAAAGGGAGTAAGAGCCTTCCAACGTGAATGGCAGGTACGGAGGCTTGGAAGTGAGAAAGGCCAGACAGGTTGGAGGAATTGATAAAAGTTTCTGTGTATTTAGAATCTAGAGTTGAAGGCAGAGGGGGCCAGCTGAGCCACGCTGCACCTGACTACAGGTTTGGATAGTAAGAATGGGTTTTGAATATTGTTCACTCTGGATTGGTGGTGATGTCTCAGAGTCATCTGTGTACGAAGATCCAGAGCACTGAATTCCAGTGGATTGGCAAGAGAATTCAGAGGGGAAAAAAGTCCAGTGATCCCTCAGGTCAATCGTTGGAATACCATGATGCCAACTTATTTACAACACTCACTTTGTAAGTTACTTTATTATTGAGATTCTAGTTTCTATTCCACCTCACCTCTGGGAAAATAATTCTTATCTTACGAGTGGTCTTTCTGAGGTAGAGTTCAGAGAACATACATAGCGTGTAGTGTAAGGACTGGTTTCCACCATTATGCTGCCTTTAGCTAAACAAAAAATTTAATTTTAATGTTAGTCTGATAATTTTCATAGATAATATTTAATTTTTAGTTGGTAATGGTTACCAACTAGAACGCTTCTGTGTGCAAAACCCAAGGAATTGATTAAAAAACAGTCAGTGATAAATATCTGTATTTTAAAGGCAACATTTACATCATAAATTGCATCTCTGTTTTGCATTTATAGTAAATAAATAAATCTAGTTTTTCGAGTCCTCAAGGCAACTGTGGGGAGACCAAGACAAGTTCGGTCATTAATCACTTTGTGAAAGGAGATGCAGCAGAACGAGATCTGAAATGAAGCTCACTGAACCAAAATAACACAGGTTGGAAAGTGTGTAGATTGCCTGGTCCACTATGAGATTCAAGTAATGTTGGTGTTTCTGAACTCTGTCCTAACCTAAAATGGAGAACAATGATTATGAAAACATTATACTTTCTTGGAATGAGCAGGTTGGAGACTGAGAAAATATGTTTTATGTGTTGAAATTATTTTAGAATTAAGATGAAGTTAGCATCCCCCTTGGTATTACCTGTCAGGTAGGACCTGACATTATTGGAATAATAAAATATTAGAAAAGTGGATTATTTGTGCTATCAGTTTGAAAATTTTTCTTTAAAGTTTTATTTATTTATTTTTGCTACAGAGTGTTTCTAGTTACAAACCCAGGCTGTTAGAAACATCATAAATGTAGAAAAGCTCAACAAAATCAGGGCTCTGTTGTCATGACTACAGTTCCTTTGAAATTCTAGATATTTGAAGTACTTAAGGAGTAACCCCAGCACACTTTATTGCCTTTAGGTTTCCATCCTTCAGAAGGCCCATGAAACCATCTTTCATCTTTCTCTTTTCCCCTTTCTCTGCATAGGTTCTTGGGGAGTGTTTCCCAGTCTACCCCCCACCAGCATGTTGGGTTGCACAGGTCCAGCTATGTTGTGCCTCTAAGCCCTGGCCTGGAAGGCAGCCTTGGCACCCTGACCAGTCTTATCTGCTTTTGGTGGTGAGTACCGTACCCATTGTAGTACTGTACCCACTGTACTGATCATGCCATTTCTGGGTTGAGAATCTGCCGAGGCTCCATTTGCTTTACAACGGGAATCTAAATTCTTCTTCCTGCCTTCGGAACTACCACTACCAGGGCACCTGAGTGACTCAGTGGGGTAAGTGTCTGCCTTTGGTTCCGGTCATGATCCCAGCGTCCTGGGCTCCCTGCTCAGTGGAGAGTCTGCCTCTCCCTCTCCCACTGTGCCTACCCTTGCTCCTATTCGCTCTCTCTCAAATAAATAAATAAATAAAATCTTAAAAAAATAAAAGAAAAGAACTACCACTACCTTTTTTACCTCTTTACCAACAAGCAGTTCTTATTTTCTAACATGATCCACATACTTCATGGATTCATTCAGCATTCCTACTGAGGAAAAGCCAGCATCAGATTCATATTTTGGAAAGATCGTTCTTTGGCTGTGCCAAGAGAAGTGGTGGGTGGTCTGTTGGAGGGACTCACAGGAGTCCTGGTGGTTGATGAGGGTGGCTTGAAGCAGGGTCTGGAAGGTAGAGATGACGTGACATAATCAGTTTTGCAACTGATCAAAAAACTTATCAAAAAACTCATTGTCCTTAACTTGCTTACCAATACTTTAACCTTCAAATCCCACTTGAATGGCTGCTGTAGCTATGGGACTCACCACTCTAGTCATGGGATCTTGGAAAGTTGTAGGTTTTGTTTTTTTTTTTTGTTTGTTTGTTTTTTAGTTTTTGTTTTTCCATTCCTGAAAGGAATATAATTATAGTACCTGTTCTAAATAGTTCTTTTGAGGCTTGAATGGCTCAAAGCTTGTAAAGGTTGTAGCTCAATGCCTAGACTGTAGTAAGAAGGCAATAAAAGTTACTAGTATTGCAACTGCATCTTTCCTTATTACTCCACACCATTTGGTTTACGTACAGAACAGAACCATTTACTCTTAAAACTGTGAGAGTGTCTTACTGTATTCTCTCATTTACACGTTTACAAATGTAGTCACAGGGGTGGGAGGAGGTGACAGCTCCTTAGTGCTAGTTCCAGAGAGAGAACGCTTTGGTCCTCCACCTCCCAAGGCAGTGCCTTTTTGCCTTTGACCATAGTCCTTTTTCTGTATATCAGCATATGTTTTATCTCAAGTAAAATTTAAGCAACTCAAATGTGTGGCTCCTTCCCTGGCTTTTGGCCCAGTGCACAGCTGGAAGCCTTGCACAAAATGCCTGCGGTAATGTGGAGATGGAATCTGATGCTTTATTTTATAGATTAGATTTAGTGGCTTTATGAGCTTGACCATTTTCAGTTCCTAATTGCCACATAATGGAGAGATTAAAGCAACCTAAGTAAGTAATACTTTATTTAATAATCATCTTACCAGGTGTGTTTTCTACATTATTAGATCTAATACTACCTATGAATCTAATACTTGAACCACTCTCTGGGAGGAAGTGAGGTACTTCTGGCTGTGACAATATGGTTAGGGTACCTCAGAGTCTGCTCAGGCAAGAGCATTTGCAAATTGGTTCTTCCAATTTCCTGGGCCCTGAGGGAGAATCCTGTTCATTGTCAGTCCTCACAACACCCTTCCCCCTCCCCCCCCACGAAACCAGAGCCAGCAATTAGAAAATATACATGCAATTTTCCATTGCCCAGGTGGAGACACATATGCAATCTCTTGCATTGGGTTTAGCTGTTTAGGTTCTTTCACAAAGTCAGTGGTGCAACAGCAAAGAGAGATGGAGAGAGAGAGATACTGAGATGGCAGATAGCAAGAAATTTGCTCCTTTGGAGTCTTATATTAGGAAAAAATTCTTTCTTTATAACATGGTACTTATTTTGTTTTGTTTATTTTTTAATAGGTTTTATTTATATATTTGAGTGTGGTGGACACAAAATGTCACATTAGTTTCAGGTGTCCAACATAGTGATTCAACAAGTTTATACATCATGCAAAGCTTAACATGGTATTTGTTTTTTGTGATCATATAAAACTGAGTGTCCCTTGGAGGTGGCCTAATTGGGATCAGTAGAATGTTAACTCTCTTACTGAATAACGGGGAGATTAAATTTGCTAGCTCAGCTACTTAGTATTCATTGAGGTGATGGCTTTGAGGCTTTCTACAGGGAAATACATTCATTCACAATTGCCACTGAGGAAACTTTTAGTCTTCAGCTTATGGTGTCAACAATTTTTTAATATTACCTGTGTCTCCTTTTCTTACTCCCCTGATTCCATATTATCTTTCTCATTTTCAGTGTCTGTTTTTATTTCAATCTTCCCTTATTTCTTTTCCTCATCTCAGTTTTTAACAATAAACTTTGTTGTTAAAACTTGCTGAATTATTCCCCAAAGAGTAATAACTATAACAGCAAAAGACTGTCATTCTATCTTCATAATATCTGACTCCAAGAATACTGTTTCATGAGAGTGATAGCTTGCTATTCCTTCCTTCCTTCCTCCTTCTTTCTTAATTTCTTTTTTTTTTTAATTTTATTTATTTATGACAAAGAGAGATAGGGAGAGAGGGAACACAAGCAGGGGGAGCGGCAGGCAGAGGGAGAAGCAGGCTCCTCACTGAGCAGGGAGCTGGATATTGGGCTCCATTCCAGGACCCTGGGATTATGACCTGAGTCGAAGGCAGACACTTAAAAACTGAGCCACCCAGGCACCCCAGAATGATAGCTTTAGAATCGCAAGTGATGTTGGGCAGACTGATAGCTATTTGGATAGCCTTGTCACATGCCTTCCCAAACTCTTTGCTGCCTGAAGGAGGTTGAATATAGCCCTGAAATGTCCCCCACTAATGGGTCCGTGATTAAAGGAGCGAGACTGATATAAAGCGAAGGTCAAGCAAAGCTTTATTCCGTGCCAAGCATCAAGAATCAAACTGACCGGCTGGGGCCGGGCCTCTTATAGAGAGGGCGACATTCTCTCTGCCTTACAGACTAGCTTTTAAGGGCAAAGGCCCTGTGGTTGGGCCTGGCCACGCACAGGTGGCCAATGAGATTGTAACACACAGAGAAAGCTGCACACTCATGTTAGGTCACACATAAGTGACCAATTGAATTACAATTTACCCTACAGTAGACATTTGAATTAGCCTATCACCTTGGTTAGAATTGGTGCCCAAAAGGTGCCCAAAGGGCGGGGCCCATACTCCTTGGTAGCTAGGGAGACAGTATGTGCCCCCCAACTGATTGGATGTCTCCACCTGGCCTGACCCACCCTTGTATTTGGGCTTTGTTACCTGGGACTGGTTTCCGGGACTTGTTTTTAAGTAAGTCTCCTGGGGGGGGGGGGGGTGCAGGGTCAGTTTAAGTTTTACTGCATAAACAACAAAATGACTGTTTAATCCAAGGTGGAATGCTCTGGGTAAATAGGCCCTTACAGCCCTTAAAGTTATCCCTGGAATCCATCAATGTTATCTTATTTGGAAAGAGGGTTTTGCAGATGTGATTAAATTAAGGGTCTTGTGATGGGGTGATGATTCTAGATTTCTCTGGGTGGGCTCCAAATGCAATCACAGGTGTTCCTATAAGGAAGGAAGGTTAGCAGGAGGAACAGCAGTTGCCTCCAGGGCTACATTCATACTCATTGTCTTTCCTCCTCCATTATCCACTCTAAATTCTTCTCACCCCCAGCTCTCACTTCTGCAGTGCTTGGTGGTTGACTGATGTGATACCCTGATTTACAATAAATGTACATTTGGTCTTCCTCTGGAACAGAGTTCCTAAAACCCTTGGAATTTCCAAAGTGATAAGAGGGATAAAGGAAAAAAAGGAGTGTCTTTTTTATTCAAAACAAGCCCTTTTCAACCATTCCCGAGTTTATGTTAATGGAGTGACTTTAGAAAGCCCCTAAGGATGGGGGTGGGGTGCTGGTTGCCAGGGGAACCAACCCAGTGATTAGGGGGTTCAAACTTTCAGCTCCATTCCTCCTTCTCCACCTCCAGGGAGTGGAGAGGGGTTGGAGGTTGTGTCAATCACCAATGACCAACAATTTAATTAATCATGCCTACCATGTAATGAAGCCACCATAAAAATCCCTCACTGAAGGAGAGCTTCCAGCTTGGTGAACACATGGAGATGCTGGGAGGGTGGCGTGCCTGGAGAGGGGATGGAAGCTTAACATCCCTTCCCCCATACCTGGTCCCATGCACCCCTTCCATCGGGCTGTGCCTGACTTGCTACCTTTGATAATAAACTTGTAATCTAGGAAGTTAACCATTTTCCTGAGATCTGTGAGCCATTTTATTTATTCTTATTTTTTATTTTTATTTTTTTAAAATATTTTATTTATTCATTTGAGAGAGAGAGTAAGAGAGAAAATGAGCAGGGGGAGCAGCAGAGGGAGAGGGAGAAGCAGACTCCCCACTGAGCAGGAAGCCTCATGCAGAGACTCCATCTCAGGACCCTGAGATCATGACTTGAGCCAAAGGCAGATGCTTAAGCCACTGAGCCACCCAAGTGTCCGCCGTGAGCCATTTTAGCAAATTATTGAACCCACGGTGGAGGTGGTGGGAGCCTCCATTTACAGCCTGTGTGTCAGAAACACAGGTGACCACACAGACTTGTGACTGGCATCTGAAGGAGAGGCAGTCTTGTGGGACTATGACCTTATTAACCTGATTTGATGCTGTCTCTAGTTAGACAGTGTCGGAATTGAGTTCTGTTTTAGGGCCCCCAGCTGGTGTCGGAGAACTGCTTGATGTGGGAACCTTTCTTCCCCGTATTTGGTGGTCAACGGTGGGAGTATGCTAGTAGCAGAGAGTAGAGTGGGAGAAAAAGAGATTTTCTTTTATAATCCAGTAAAATAACTCAAACCCTCATTTCTGAGGCATTTGGGTCCTTGGAAACCATCTCTTTCTTAGGCCAGTATTGCTGTGCATGCCCAGTGACAGCTACATTTGGGCAATGTAATACCAAAAGGCACCCAAATGGATTACCTGACTTTTTCCACGTATTCTACTCTGCCTCATTTTGTTTTCTAAGATTCTTTTTTTTTTTTTTTTAAGATTTATTTATTTGAGAGAGAGAGAGACACAACATGGGAAGGGGAGGGGCAGAGAAAGAGACTCTCAGGCAGACTTCACGCTGGAGCTGGAAGCCCCACAAGGGGCTCAGTCTCATAGCCCAAGAGATCATGAGGAGAGCCAAAACCAAGAGTTGGACACTTAACTGACTGAGCCACCCAGGCGCCCCTATTCTACCTCATTTTGTAAGCGCAGCTTTACTTAATCCTTCTGATCAGGGTCAGTCACTCCTGCCAAGATGGTATCTCTTTTCGCACTTGACAGCCCTTGGACACCAGATGTCCAAAGTGTCGGGAAGCAGTCATAGGTCAATGGATGCCTTGCTTTGTCCTCTGAAGAGGACAAAAACCTCTATGCACGCAGGACCCAGGGTGTGGGGGACAGGAAGCACTATATTCCACAGGAGCATGGGAGTCATGATAAGTGGGGCCATTCCTGAGTCCAATCTTTGTTTCCAAATCCAGGTGTTCTTCCTATTAGGAAACAGCACCAGACAGAGGTCTTGGAGGGGAGCACTTCATACCTGAAGGGACTTGTCCGTGAACCGCCCTTTGAGAGGCACTTTCAGCAAGACAGTACAATGCTTGATCAGACTACTGCTTCTGGGTACTGTGCCCTGTGACCCAGCCAGTGCACATCCTGATACTGGGCCCACAGCCACACCTCCTTCACTGTGAATGGGACCCCTGATGGGATGCCATGTTATCTGAAATCAGGCATTCTGTAAGCTCCTGGATAGTGATGCCAGCTGGGCTTCCGTGGGCAGCAGAAGCAAGCACATACCTAGAAGAGTTGCTTATTCCCGTAA
>PISX010029499.1:0-19971 GCA_004024625.1 Mellivora capensis
TTCAGGGACTCCTAAATACTTTAGCCAGTCCCTGCATCTTCATTAGCATTCATTTCACCAATGAGAGCCCATTTCTAATGCCCAGTATGCTGACTAGAAGTTGCCAGTTTCCCCAAAAAGCATTTATTTCTACTATCCATTATGCCAGTTAACAAATGAGGACATAAGGATAAAAACCATGTCTTTAGTACTTACCTCTCAAGTGTGGCCTTTGTTATATAATGTTAGATGACCACCTCTGAAGTGTGGATTCCTCTTTATAATAACTGACTGCCCCTGGGGAGGAAGACCAGCACTCATGTTTACATTATACTAGCTTTCTGTTGCGTATTTATAGTACATAACAACACAACATAAATGATGAACCATATTAAAATACTCACCTTTTCTTTTTAGTAATAACGATTTTAATAACTGGCAAGTAAATACACTCCAATTTTCACATTAAATATGTTTAATATTTTCTTCTTCTTGAATGGGAGAGAATATGCGACCTAATTGTCTATTATTCATATTTACACAAGAAAACCCAACCCAGCCACTCCAAGATAAGTTCATTCCCTGTGATACGACCTATACAATATTTTGAGCAGCTACTTTCATGTTTGTCTTTTCAGTTGAGGGAACACACATCAACAGAAATCACTCTGCTTTCTAATTTCTAGGTGTGGCTTAGTCCTCAAGACCACAGGCCTTGGAAAGCCCATTGTCCTCCATAAAATTTCCGTAAACTCCCAGAGAACCTAATAGTCTTCTGTCCCCTCAGGCTCTTGCAGGCACATGAAGCTATATGCCTGGACTCACTGTGGTTTAGGTTCTGGGTCTCACCTGCCCCTGTATCCCAAACCTTTTCTCATCACTTGACCCTAATATGGAAGTCAGTTCCTTGCACCGATTTTCAGAAAATGCCCACAAGCATTTTCTTATTCATTCACTCACTCACTCATTCAATGTCTTTACTGAAGATCTGGCAAAATTGAGATATTTATATTTCCCAAATACAAAACTGTAAAATTTAAAAAGAAAACTACTTATTTTGGCCATTCTACCACACAGACCAATGTCCCACATCTGGCTGCTTACTGGTCCTCTGTGACAGTACAGTTACTGGTTTTATGACATATAAGTTACATTATTTTATAGAGCAGGGTTCCATACTGTCCTTCAAAATCTCTCTTCCCTCAACCCCAGTCAGCGCTTCCAAATTTTGCATCATTGGGTGGTCTTGATTTTTCCAGGAACACACGACTTTTCACAATTGGGAGGAACAACAAACAGCAAAGATATGCAACATAGTGGCCATTTGAAAGTCACATTATATGTGAGAAAGAAATACCAGGAACACTCAAATCACAGGATAATTATCTAGAAATCTCTAATACACATTTTCTTACTTTCAATCTCTGAGTCATTTACATAAGAACTATTATCCAGGAAGGGTCATTTCTCCATTCTTATCCTCTAATGTTGAAACAGTACATTATTATTTTTCCCACATCTAATTTTGTGATACATGACCTTTCTTCAGTTTTCTAAAGAAGAAAGATTACTTTATTTCCTACATGATGAAGTTCTTACTCTCCTAGAGACAGCTTTTCTCATTCTATTCAACTCTCTGAAGATGAAAAACTAACCCTTTGAGATTATAAAAATAATCCACGGGTATGTTTATATTCCCCCTGGGGTCTGGACTGTAAGGTGACACAGAAAGAGGCTGGCATATTTATTACCAATAAATTTCTCATGTTTGTTCCCTTTATTATTATAAAAAAGATGAATCTGAGGTCCATTTGCCTATCCAGATGCAAATGAGGGAAAAGTGTGTAGGTGCCTGTGTCTTCTGATGCCTGAGTACGGCAGAACCAGAGCGCTCTAACCCAAGAGGCATGGGGAAGCCATGTTTGCTTCAGAGCAGTCCTGCCCAGATGTGTGTGAGAAGTTGGGGAAGCATGATTGCCTAGAACTGTACTTCCGACTGTGTAGAAATATGTTTTGTGAAAGATAAGCAGCAATGAAATAGCAAACTTATACAGGCACTACTTCTCAAACTCTAATGTCTAAAGGAATTAGCTGGGATCTTATTAAAATACAGTTTCTAATTCATTAGATCTAAGATGGGGCCAAGAGTCTGTGTTTCTAACAGACTCCCAGGTGATGTCAAATGCTACTGGTCCAAGACATTAGAAACCAGTGGAAGTCTTTGCATGGACTCCAGAGGACATTCTAAACACAAGCTATTTTGAGCTTTAGTTCATTGTTACTAAGGACCTCAAAGCTATATATATATTTTAAATGTCTGGATGAAGTCAAACTGTTTTAAAGGTTTTTGTGGAAGCAAATGGCCTACATAAAAAGTGAGGAAATCATGTTCCATGGATTTTTCAGAAAGCCATTTAACCACCATCCAGAACAAAAAAGAGCACATTACCAGCATCCCTGAAGCCTCTTCACACCCACATCTAAATCACTACCCTCCCCTCCCCCTTCTCAAAGGCAACCAGCATCCTGACTCCTGTAAGCAAGGTTGGTTTTTGCCTCTTGTAAACTTTAGAAAACAAAATTGTGCAGTAAGTCCTCTTATTTCTGGTGTCATTCACCATTATGTTTGTGATATTCATCCTCATTATTGTATGTAGTTTGTTATGTTTTGTTCCTCTGTACAGGGGTTCAGCAAACTTTTTATTTACAGAGCCAGATAATAAATACTTTTAGTTTTGACTGCCATAAAGACTCTGTCAAAATTGCCCAACTCTGCTGCTATAGTATAAATACAGCCCTAGATAATCCAGAAACAGACCTAGCTCTGTTCCAGTTAAACTTTATTTACAGAAGCAAGGTCATAGTTTACTGACCCCTCCTCTACTATAGTCGATCCTAAGTATATATCATCATTTATGTCTCCATTTCCTTCTTAATGAGTAAATTAGTTTTCTATTGTTGCTGTAACAAATTACCACAAATTAAGCAGCTTAAAGGAAAACAAATTTACTATTTCCCAGTTCTATAGGTCAGAATCTGGGTGGCCTCAAATAGTTTCCCCACTCTGGGTCTCACGAGGCTGAAATCAAAGTATCAGGGAGAGCCTGAGATCTTATCCAGAGGCTCTGGGAAAGAATTGCTTCTGAGCTCATTCTTGTAGTTGGGAGAAGTTGGCTTATTGTCATCATAGGACTAAAGTCCCTGTTCCCTTCTTGGCTATCAACTGGAAGCTGCCTTTAGCTCCTTAAGGTCTCTCTTTAGTCCTTGTACATGGCCCCCTCCATCTCAGAACTGAAAACAACACAGCAAATGCATCTCACACTTGGAATCTCTCTTTCAGGGGCTTCATTTTTTTATGTTTTACCTTTAAATTATTTTCCTTGTCAACCGGTTTAGGGTATGGTATGAAGGACAGATGAATAATTACTTTTTTTTTGGTCTGGATATCCAACTGACCCAGCACTGTTTATTGATAAGATTGTTCTTTCTCCATTGCTCCGTGGTGTCAAACTGCAATGTATATGTGAGTTTATGTTTGGACTATTTATTCCACTGGTCTAGTTCTCTATTCTTACACTACTAATGACTATAGCTTTATTAAAAAGTATCTGATAGTGTAAGTCTTTGAATTTTGTTCTTTGAGACTGTGAGTCTGGCAGAGTTTGACCTGAGACTGATTTTGATTGGCGCGTGCCACCTGGTAGAGGGATTGTGGAGACGGCTTCCGTCTGCCTCTTACCACTGAAACTACCAATACTCACTGTAAAGAACTGAGGATTCACTCTATGAATTAATTAGTTTGCTATGCATTGCTAGGTAATTTTGAACTTTATCCTGAAGGCAAACAGGAGTCAGTAAAACAATTTGGGCAAGCAATTAAGTTTTTTAATTGTTTTTTTAATAAAGAAGTTAGGTGAGAAAAACATGGTTCAATTTTACTTTAAACAAATACACTAATAATCATAAAGTAGATGGGTGAATCTGGAGTTTATTGACGTGGTTAGGTCTAGAGATGACAGGACCCTGAGATGGACCTGTGACAAGAACAGTATAGGAAGGTGATAGAGGTTAAAAAAAAAAAAGAAAAGAAAGAAAATATTTAATGGATGCTTCTTGGAGATTAATTATAACTGGAGTGTTGACTTCAGTAATGAGGGACATGGTTCTTAGCCAATGCTACTGACAAAGAATTCAGGAAAAGTTATATATAAAGGTAATGGGTTGAATATTGAGTACATTGAGATTAAGTTGCCCGCAACCTATCTAAATGGGAACATTTATCAGAAAGAGGGATTGGTGCTCAGCAGAGAACTCAAAGCTGGAAACAGGTTTTTTGTGGAGTGGGTTTCTGCAATTAGATAATAATTGGAGCTACGACTAAGTCAGATCGCCCAGCAAATGTGTACAAAGCCAAAGAAAAGAGTACTGTGGATAGAATCTCGGTGAATTTCAACATCTGTACAACATGCTAACAGAGAGAGAAAGAGAATGACTTGTTTTAGAAGTGGAGAGGGAATCAGGAACAAACAATAATCTTCGGTCTACCTCGTGTTACAACTTACTCTACAGTAATAGAACTATTGCCATCTCTACATAGCAGCTGCTCTACTTAAATTCATAATGTTTTATGGAAAAAAATATTAACCTTGTCTTTGTCCTTTCCAAAAGAATTCATTAAAATAGTGTTTTCTATAGTTGAAGCATTACCTCTGATGTTAATCAAATTATATGACCACACCAGAGATTAACTGATGAGGAACGATAATAATTTTCATGATGCAGTGATGTAGCCTCATTTTAATTAAAAACCAATAATGACAGAGAAGTGGGAAGGAAAAATTTTCAGCTGGAATCATGTGCTCAGGACTACAAAGAATAAAGGAGGATTTTCTTGGCGCATGGCGATGGTTAAGGGGAGATGCTTAGACTGAGAGTGAGTTGGGGTACCCTGTCTTCAATCCAGGGTTCTATTTGCATGTACTGGTGAGCACTGGGTATCTTCAGCTTCTGAAGATGATGTTGGGAGTTCCTAGTGATCTCCCTGGAGTTTCCTAGCAGGGCCCCTACAGTGAAATGCCTGCAATGTGGATAAAAGTGAAATGCAAGGCATGCTGGGACAGGAAAGCCACTCTGCCAGCCAAGCTGCCCTCAACCTGTGAAGAGTCTGTTGCCCTCTGGGTTCTTGAACACAACCACCAAAGGCCATCAGTTCATGGGTTCGATGTTCATTTCATCCAGTAAAGGAGTTGCTTCATCCACAGGGCAGCAAAACAATATAAAATTAGAGGAGGGAATCAAATCAATAGTCAGTCCAGCAGGAGACAGTGCATGTTCTCCTTTGAGCTGTTAGCAGGTGCGCTGGGTGAATACAGATAAGTTGATAAATGGCTGATTCGATAGACTGGTAGCAAACACATGCTTTGCCAGAGATGACTTTTTAAGTCACCATACATCAAACAGACAGTGTCAGCCTTTGAGGATAAACCTGTGAAGCCCTGTTGTGCTCTTTGAACTACCTCTGAGACCCAGAGACTGAAAAAGGGCCTGAGTGTTCCTCTGAATCCATTGGGAGGATTGAAAGCTTCAAAGAGGAGCGCCATCATATCCAAGGGGAAATACATTGATTGAAAGAACCAGTGTGAAATAGTCTTTAATAATTACCAGAAAGCTGGAATCGACTGGTGTTTTGCTGAGCTATATTTTATCTTTATTGGATTAACTGTGACACAGTAGGTTATGTCAAAGGGAATCTGCATGAATATTAAAAGTAAATGTGGTGTGAATAATAGATAACTTACATTAGATGCACCAGCATGCAGTAATTTTTATTCACCTATATAATTAGATTAAAACAAATCTGCTGAATAAAATACATTGTCTTACTATAATCTGGTTTGAAAATATCCAAAAGTTATGGGCATAAGGATGTTTGCTGGTATTTTACATATAAATACATTATTCACCCTAAGAAATGTTTTCCAAAAAGTCCCTGATAGCTATAAGAGTGGGTAAGAGTGAATATTAACAGTCTGAAGCCAGTAAGAAATACCCTTAAGGTCAAATAAAACTCCCATAATGTTGCCACCAGAGTAAAACCACCAATATGTAACTTTTATGTTCATCTCTGGGAAATTATGTGGGATAACAAATTACCTAGGAAAATTAACTTCCAAAAGGCCCTTATCTGCAACTTAAAAGCCCGCCATGATTATTTTTGTATGTCCATTTTCCTTTGTCTACTCTAGATCTGGAAGATAAATCTTATTTTTAAATGAAGCTACACTCCTCTTTTGAGCTGGGCAAAGCTGGCATCAAGATTCTTCTGGTAGATCTCAAAGCCTCCTGGTCTTTAGGCTGGTAGCTTCCCATCCTCCACCATCATCTCCCCAGAGGGTGTTTTCCATTGCTGCAGAAATTCAGCTAGACTCTGTTGTTAACAAGAGGCAGGTTCCAACTTGGATGCTGGGGACTCCCCCACCCTTCTTTCTCTCTGCTCCTGGCAACTTCTGAATATCCTGGGCCATTGCAAAAGAGTGTCCATAAAGAGGAGTCTAAATGTGGCTAATGTAGCTAAAATGTGGCTCAGCAAAGTATGTGGGAGGAATGGACATCACTTCTCCGGGTTATGCTGGCAGTTGTAGCTGGAAGCTCTCCCCAGAGGGCCACATGGCTCATCAAGCAGGTGATGAGTGGGGTTTATGCTCATGCTGGTGGTTGGGCTGCCTGTCTTCACTGGTCCCCACAGCTCTTCAGTGTGGTGCTGGGCTCTTTTCCGCTGATTTTGCTTTCCTCCATGTAGTATCCTGGATTTCACTTCCCTCCCTCACCCAGTTTCTGTTCTCCCTTTCTACTTCAGTGCCCCTGGAATAGGTGGCCACATGCCCTGATTTGTCTGAGTCCCGGCCTGGCCTAGTCATTTGGTCCCAGCATAATAAATAATAATGCCTCCTTTCATCCTCATCTTTTACCTGTGCGGGCATTAAGTGATATGTTCACCCTAATTTTGCCCAGTCTTGCCAAGAAGGTCATTGTCTGGTCCAGTCTTCCCTTGCAATCTGCTATTACAGCACAAACCTGATTCCTTGTTTCTTGTGGGGTCCTGTGCTTGATTCTTAAGCCTTTTTCACACCCCTCTTCATAAAATCAACTCTTGCAAATAAATGTTTCAGTATCAAAGTTAGGTTTCTAAAGCTGGCAGCACACACTTATTGTGGAAGTCCAAGATGGAACATTAACTGCTCTGCTCTCTCTTTATAGTCCTACCACTCTAATTCACCTTGAGACAATGGAGATGGTGGATAGTGGAAATGTCATATACAGAAAAGTCCAGAAAGGAAAATCCAAGGGTTCACATTAGAAGCTATTTCCTCACTATTCTCCCACTTGCAGGCCCTCATTCTTGTCAGACTTTCTGTGCCTGCTGTAAATTTTGGGGAAAAAAATAATAATCGCTGTTAATTCTTGAGTATTTACTAGTACTCAGTGCACAGGTAACCTCTAGTACTTGCGGTAATCCTGTAGGGTGGGTATGATTATCAGTATCCCCATTTAACAGATGTGGCAGCTGGTAAGCAGAGAAGCTAACTCGGCTGTAAGTAACCACTGACATAGCTTGTCAGTGGTTGAGCCAGCAGGTAAGACTGTGTAGTCCGACTCCAGAGCTCAGGCACTTAAAACAAAAGGCATTCCTAAAGACACAAAGCTTGCAGATCTATAATGTGGCAGATTAATCAAAATACAGTATAAACTTTCATTCCTGAGAGAGGAAAGGATATAGGAAGCGCTGTCAGAAAACCCATTTTCACTTGTGTAGTTTCCCCCAAATGACCCTAAAATCCTCCCAAGAGTGGCTTCCAAAGAAGCCCTTGCCTATCCTTTTCTGACAGGATGGGCCAAAAGTCTTCCCCCAAGAATTGCTCTCGCCTCATAATTATTCAAATCTGTGTGCGTTTTGGCTCAGAAGCAAGCTCTCTGCATGGAAAGGGTCAATGGAGGAGACTGGTTAAAAGCAGCAGCAAATCTCTCCCAAGGCAGGACTCACTGTGGCACCTGAGCTCCACCTACTGTGCTTCTTGAAGCTGCCTTAAACCCCGGAGCCCAGCTGGCCCAGAACCGAGGCGCCAGTCTGCTCCCCGGGGCCCCTGGGCTGCAAGAACCCTCCTCGGTCAGAGAGCCATGAAAGAGGCTGCCAAGATCAGACTCATCAGGCTGGTCCCCTCGCAGCTTCTCATAGGAAGTGAGAGTTGAAATGAACGGAGAGAAAATCTGCAAATGTCACTAGAGGTATGTATTTAAAAGATGAGTAAGAACAAATGACTCTCTTCTGAAAATCTAATTCAACATGTATATACATCAGAGCAGAAATCACTGAAGCGAGGCTCTCATGAGAATTTATTATAGCGTGGAAACAGATAACTAGCCATTATAAACGGACAGTGCTTTAGGATTGTCAAAACAATCACACCAAAATGACCCTGGCACTATCTAATCTCCATCGTACATTCAATAGATGCACGGACCTGTATCGATAAGAGGGAATTAATATCTCAAAGGCAGGACTGTTTTTTCCCTGATCGAGTTAGGTGTTTTTCAGTAATGGATGAGGTCAATCCGTGACCAGCAGAATTTGTTAGAAGCAACACAGATGTTCCTACGTGTGGCATTTGGGTTGTGATTTTCATTTGTGGTTTTATTGTTCTCTTCTCAACATTTCACGGCACTAGCAGATGTTTCCTAAGTGCGCACCCCTTATATGATGTTACATCCCTTTGCGGAACGATTTTGGGCCAGGGCATCCCATGAGGTTACAGCTAGTGAATCTTGTATAAATTTTTTTTCCTTGATCAATGTAATGTATGCATATAGTAGAAAATCAAG
Source organism: Mellivora capensis (assembly GCA_004024625.1). Classification (NCBI taxonomy): domain Eukaryota; kingdom Metazoa; phylum Chordata; class Mammalia; order Carnivora; family Mustelidae; genus Mellivora; species Mellivora capensis. Next base: position 8,857 of record PISX010029499.1, read on the forward strand.
TAGAATAGACTGGCTTATAAAATACAGTGAGTGTCTGTCAACTCCCAACTTCCCACTCCACTCTCCAAGGGCAATCATGTTTCTTCCTGTTTCTTCTTCTTTTGAGAGTTAGCCCTAAAAACAAATTAAATCACATGAGAGTCATGTCTAATTCTTGATGTATAAACTTTATGTATTTTCAGTTTAACTCCCTGTGATTGAAAAGGATCCTCTCTGATATCACCTTCCATACTCTCTTCCCCTTTTCTCAATTCTTAATAGTTATATATTGTTTTAGTGCTTTTAACAGTTATGTTTGAAACTGAAAACAAAACACACAGCCCCTGATTTCATGTCCCACACAATTTTGAAAATATAGAATGAATCCTAGGTGCCTGGGTGGCTCAGTCAGTTGGGCGTCGCCTTCGGCTCAGGTCATGATCCCAGGGTCCTAGGATCCAGCCCCACATTTGGCTCCTTGCTCAGTGTGGAGTCTCCTCCTCCCTCTGCTGCTCCCCGGCCTGTGCTCATATAAATAGATGAAATCTTTTAAAAATACATAGAATGCATCCTCCTAAGAGCAAATTTGTAAAATAAGAATTTTAAATGTATCTATCCTTCCATCTCTCTCCCACCCACACTCCCACCTCCCAATCTATTTTAAACATTTAATTGTAGCTCTTGTTTTGGCTACAGGTTGGCTACAAAAGTTTACAAGCATGGCTGTAACAATAAATACTGCTCATTGTGAAGTTAGAACATGCTAGACTTAAACTTCATTGTCTGCAGTTCCTATGACATCACCCCCCACCCCCGATCGTTTAAATCACAATGCTCCTAGTAACAAAGTCACTGATAAAATTTCTCCTTTCTTTCCCTCTACCAATAAATCAAAACCATGCCATATTATGGGTTATTTTGTATTTTGGTCATGAGTTGTATTTTTTTTTCTGGACATTTCTTACTGCCTTTTTTTTTTTTTTAATAGTTGAAAGAATTATATCCCTTCATTGTGTGTCAAATGTTTTGGAGATTCTCATTTTCTTTCACTTGATATATACAGCTGTACCTCTTGAAGATATTTTACTTGGATCACTAACCCATGTTCTAATTTGGACTTTTGTAAGCTTACTACTCAACTAGTCTCTTGGAACTTTATTTTATTGGATTTGTAATGTCAATAAATTCCTTTCTTTGGGTGTTGGGGTATATCCACAAGTAATTTCCTCAGATATAGTAAATAAGAAATAAAGCTCTTGAGTTCTTGCATATTTAGAATGATTTTGTTTTGCTCAGAATGTAATTTGATGTAGGTTAGGGTTTTTTGTTGTTTTATCTTTTTAATACATCCTGCTTATTGGTTACTGATTTCTTTTATTGCAAAGATTCCTTGTTCTTCATAGCTTTGGGGTTTTGTTGTTGTTGTTGTTTTGCTTTCTTATTTTTTTAATACTTTCCTCCTCTCCTCTACATTCTCTCTGCTTTCCCTCTCTCTGGATATTCTATTAGATAAAGGTCTGAACTTCTGGGCTGATCTTCCATATCTTTTCTTATTCACCTAGTATTTTCTTTCTTTGCATTTTTTTGCTTTATATTCTGAAATCTTCCAAATTTTCTCGTTTGTTATTATGGCTGTCATATTTTCAATTTCCGAGAGTATTTTGTCTTCTCTGATCATTTATTTACAAACTGTTCTTTTATGGGTGGCATCCCATATTGACTCTGAGAATCCCAATCACATTTTTTTCAAAAAATATTTTATTAATTGAAATGTTTACTGAGATCTTTGGGATTCACATGTAATCATAAAAAATAATATTCACAGATCCCAACTATACCTTCATTTCCCCTAAAACTATTGCGAAACTATAGTATAATATCACAACCAGGATAATGACAATCCACTAATCATATTCAGATTTCTTCAGATTTCTCCAGCTTTACTTGGACTCATGTGTGTCTGTGTGTGTGTGTGTGTGTGTGTGTGTGTGTGTATTTAGTTCTATATGATTTTATCACATGTACAGGTTTGTGCATCTGTTAGCACAGTCAAGATATTGACTCGTTATCACAAGGATCCCTCTAGTTTCCTTTTTACCCTCCACTTCCTTTCCTACTCCTTTCATCTACCAGATAACCACTAATCTGTTCTTCCATTTCCACAATTTTGTCAATTTAAAATGCTATATAAATTAAATCATGTAACTTTTTCCTTTTTTCACTTGGCACACATAAATTACCTAGAAATTAATCCAAGCAGTATGTATTTTTATTGATCTCTCGTTCATTTTTGAGTAGTACTCCATGATATGTATGTAACAGTTTAACCATTCCCCACCTGAAGGACATTAGGGCTATTTCCAACTGGGGGCTATTATGAATGAAGCTGCCATGAAACATTCATATATAGGTTTTGTGTGAATATAACTGTTTATTCCTCTGGGAAAAATACCTAAGTGTAATCACTGGATCATATGGTAGTTGCATTTTTAGTTTCATGAGAAACTGTTGAACTCTTTTGCAAAGTGGCTGTGCCATTGAACATTCCTACCAGTAATGTATGAGTAAGCTGGTTTCTCTGTATCTTCACCAGCATTCTGTGTTCACTTTTTTCTTTTATTAGATGGTCTGATAGTTGTATACTCATATCTCATGATTTTTAAGTTTGCATTTCCTCAATGACTAATGATGAATATCATTTCATGTGCTTATTTGCAATCTGTATATCCTAGTGAAATGTCATTACATATCTTTTAACCATTTTCTAATTGGGTTCTTTGGTGTTTTTCCTGCTGAGTTTTGAGAGTATTTTAGATATTGTAAATACTAGTTCTTTATTGGATATGTGGTTTGTGAAAATTTTCTCCCAGTCCATAGCTTGCTTTGTCAGCCTCTTCATATGGGTGTTTACAGGACAAAAGTTTTAAGTTTTGATGAGGTTCAATTTATCAACTTTTCCTTTTCCCTCCCATTGTTTTTCTTATTTACTGATTTATTTATATTTATTAACATATAATGGATTATTTGCTTCAGGAGTACAGGTCTGTGAAGCATCAGGCTTACACATTTCACAGCATTCACCATAGCATATACCCTCCCCAATGTCCATAACCCAGCCACCCTATCCCTCCCCACTCACCCCCCAGCAACCTCAGTTTGTTTCATGGGATTAAGAGTCTCTTATAATTTGTCTCCCTCCCTGGTCCCACCTTGTTTCATTTTTTCACTCCATACCTCCCATAACCCCCTACCCTGCCTCTCAAATTCCTCATATCTGAGAGATCATATGATAATTGTCTTTCTCTGATTGACTTATTTTGCATAGCATACTGCCTTCTAGTTCTATCCACGTCCTTGCAAATGAAAAGATTTCAGGATTTTTTTGATGGCTGCATAGTATTCTGTTTATGTGTGTGTGTGTGTGTGTGTGTGTGTATGCCACATCTTCTTTATCCATTCATCTGTTGATGGACATATGGTTTCTTTCCATAGTTTGGCTGTTGAGGACGTTCCTGCTATAAATATTCGGGTGCATGTGCCCCTTCAGATCACTACATTTGTATCTTTACAGTAAATACCCAGTAGTGTGATTGCTGGGTCATAGTGTAGCTCTATTTTCAACTTTTTGAGGAACCTCCATGCTGTTTTCCAGAGTGGCTGCACCAGCTTGCATTCCCACCAACAGTGTAAGAGGGTTCCTCTTTCTCCACATCCTCGCCAAAATCTGGCATTTCCTGACTTGTTAATTTTAGCCATTCTGATTGGTGTGAGGTGGTATCTCATTGTGGCTTTGATTTGTATTTCCCTGATGCCTAGTGATGTGGAGCACTTTTTCATGTGTCTGTTGGTCATCTGGATATCTTTCTTGCAGAAATGTCCATTCATGTCTTCGGCCCATTTCTTGATTAGATTACTTGTTCTTTGGGTGTTGAGTTTGATAAGTTCTGTATAGATTTTGGATACTTTATCCCCTTTATCTGATATGTCATTTGTGAATATCTTCTCCCATTCTGTTGGTTGTCATTGGTTTTGTTGACTGTTTCCTTTGCTATGCAAAAGCATTTGATCTTGAGGAAGTCCCAATAGTTCATTTTTGCCCTTCCTTCCCTTGCCATTGGAGATATTTCTAGAAAGAAGTTGCTGTGGCTGAGGTCAAAGAGGTTGCTGCCTGTGTTCTCCTCAAGGATTTGAGTGGATTCCTGTCTCACATTGAGGTCTTTCATCCATTTTGAGTCTATTTTTGTGTGTGGTATAAGGAAATGGTTCAGTTTCATTCTTCTACATGTGGCTGTCCAATTTTCCCAACATCATTTGTTGAAGAGACTGTCTTTTTTCCATTGGACATTCTTTCCAGCCTTGTTGAAGATTAGTTGACTATAGAGTTGAGGGTCCATTTCTGGACTCTCTAGTCTGTTCCATTAATCTATGTGTCTGTTTTTATGTCAGTACCATACTGTCTTGATGATGACAGCTTTGTAATAGAGCTTGAAGTCTGGAATTGTGATGCCGCCAACTTTGGTTTTCTTTTTCAACATTCCTCTGGCTATTCGGGGTCTTTTCTGGTTCCATATAAATTTTAGGATTATTTGTTCCATTTCTTTGAAAAAAGTTATGGTACTTTGATAAGGATTGCATTAAATGTGTAGACTGCTTAGGTAGCATAGACATTTTCAAAATATTTGTTCTCCCAATCCATGAGCATGGAACGTTTTTCCATTTTCTTTGTTATTTCCTCAATTTCTTTCATGAGTACTTTATAGTTTTCTGAATACAGATTCTTTTCCTCTTTGGTTAGGTTTATTCCTAGGTATCTTATGGTTTGGGGAGCAATTGTAAATGGGATCGACTCCTTAATTTCTCTTTCTTTTGTCCTGCTGTTGGTATATAGAAATGCAACTGATTTCTGTGCATTGATTTTATATCCTGACACTTTACTGAATTCCTATATGATTTCTAGCAGTTTTGGAGTGGAGTCTTTTGGGTTTTCCACATAAAGTATTATATCACCTGCAAAGAGTGAGAGTTTGACTCCTTTTTTTGCTAATTCAGATGCCTTTTATTTCTTTTTGTTGTTTGACTGCTGAGGCTAGGACTTCTAATACTATGTAGAATAGCAGTGGTGATAGTGGACAGCCCTGCTGTGTTCCTGACCTTAGGGGAAAAAGCTCTCAGTTTTTCCCATTGAGAATGATATTCACTGTGGGTTTTTCATAGATGGCTTTGGTGATATTGAGGTATGTATCCTCTATGCCTACACTGTTAAGAGTTTTGATCAAGAAAGGATGCTGTACTTTGTCAAATGCTTTTTCAGCATCTATCAAGAATATCATATGGTTCTTGTTCTTTCTTTTCTTAATGTATTGTATCACAGTGATTAATTTGCAGATGTTGAACCGACCTTGCAGCCGAGGAATAAATCCCACTTGGTCATGGTGAATAATCGTTTTAATGTACCGTTAGATCCTATTTGCTAGTATTTTGGTGAGAATTTTTGCGTCTTTGTTCATTCAGGATATTGTTCTGTAATTCTTTTAGATGGGGTCTTTGTCTGGTTTTGGGATCAAGGTAATGCCAGCCTCATAGAATGAGTTTGGAAGTTTTCCTTCCATTTCTATTTTTGGAACAGTTTCAGGAGAATAGGTATTAATTCTTTAAATGTTTGGTAGAATTCCCTTAGGAAGCCTTCTGGCCCTGGGCTTGTGTTTGTTGGGAGATTTTTGATAACTGCTTCAATATTCTTACTAGTTATGGGTCTGTTCAGGTTTTCTGTTTCATCCTGATTCTGTTTTGGTAGTTTATATGTCTCTAGGAATGCATCAATTTCTTCAAGATTGTCAAATTTGCTGGTGTATATTTGCTCATAATATGTTCTTATAATTCTTTGTATTTCTTTGGTGTTGGTTGTGATTTCTCCTCTTCGATTCATGCTTTTATTAATTTGGGTCCTTTCTCTTTTCTTTTTGATACATCTGGCTAGGGATTTATCAGTCTTATTTTTTCCTAGAACCAGCTCCTGGTTTCTTTGATTTGTTCTACTGTTCTTTTGGTTTCTATTTCATTGTTTTCTCCTCTGATCTTTATTATTTCTCTTCTCCTGCTGGATTTAGGCTTTCTTTGTTGTTCTTTCTCCAACTCTTTTAAGTGTAGGGTTAGGTTATATAATTGAGACCTTTCTTGTTTCTTAAGAAAGGCTTGTATGGCTATATACTTTTTCTCAGGACCGCCTTTGCTGTGTCCCAAAGATTTTCAATAGTTGTGTCTTCATTTTCATTTGTTTCCATGAATTTTTTCAATTCTTCTTTAATTTCCTGGTTGACCCATTCATTTTTTGGGAAGATGCTCTTTAGCCTCCATGTATTTGAGTTCTTTCCAACTTTCCTCTTGTGGTTGAGTTCTAGTTTCAAAGCATTGTGATCTGAAAATATGCAGGGAATGATCCCAATCTTTTGGTACTGGTTGAGACCTGATTTGTGACCCAGGATATGATCTATTTCAGGGAATGTTCAATGTGCACTTGAGAAGAATGTGTATTCTGTTGCTTTGGAATGGAATATATCTGATGTCCATCTGGTCCAGTGTGTCATAAGCACTTATTTCCTTATTGATTTTTGCTTAGATGATCTGTCCATTTCAGTGAGGGATGTTAAAGCCCCTTACTATCATATAATTGTCAATGTGTTTCTTTGATTTTTTATTAATTGTTTTATATAATTGGCTGCTCCCATATTAGAGGCATGGATATTTAAAATTATTAGCTCTTCTTATTGGACAGACCCTTTAAATATGGTATAGTGTTCTTCCTCCTATTATAGTCTTTGGCTTAAAATTTAATTTATCTGATAGAACGATTGCCACTTCAGCTTTCTTTTGATGTCCATTAGCATGGTAAATTGTTTTTCAGCCCCTCATTTTAAATCTGGAGGTGTCCTTTGGTCTAAAATGAGTTTCTTGCAGACAGCATATTGATGGATCTTGTTTTGGTTTTGTTTTGTTTTGTTTATCCATTCTGATACCCTGTGTCTTTTGTTTAGGGCATTTAGCCCATTTACATTCAGGGTAACTATTGCAAGATAACAATTTTTTAGTACTATTGTATTGCCTGTAAGGTGACTGCTACTGTATATTGTCTCTGTTCCTTTCTGATCTGTTACTTTTAGGCTCTCTCTTTGCTTAGAGGACCACTTTCGATATTTCCTGTAGGGGTGGTTTGGTGTTTGCAAGTTCTTTTAGTTTTGGTTTGTCCTGGAAGCTTTTTATCTCTCCTTCTATTTTCAATGATAGCCTAGCTGGATATAGTATTCTTGGCTGCATATTTTTCTCCTTTAGTGCTCTGAATATATCATGCCAGTCCTTTCTGGCCTGCCAGTTCTCTGTGGATAGGTCTGCTGCCAGTCTTTTGAGTTTAAGGGGAGTTCTCTTTGCCTCCTGGATTTTGATGCTTGTACCCTTCGCCAAATTAGGGAAATTCTCTGTTATAATTTGCTCCAACATACCTTCTGCCCCTCTTTCTCTTTTTTCTTCTGGGATCCCAATTATTCTAATATTGTTTTGTCTTATGGAATCACTTATCTCTCGAATTCTCCCCTTGTGGTCTAGTAGTTGTTGATCTCTCTTTTTCTCTGCTTCTTTACTCTCTATCATTTGTTCTATATCACTAATTCTCTCTTCTGCCTCATTTATCCCAGCAGTAAGAGCCTCCATTGTTTTTAAAAGATTTATTTATTTATTTGACAGATAGAAATCACAAGTAGGCAGAGAGGCAGGCAGAGAGAGAGAGAGAGGAAAAAGCAGGTTCCCTGCCGAGAAGAGAGCCCGATGCGGGGCTCGATCCCAGGACCCTGGAATCATGACCTGAGCCAAAGACAGAGGCTTTAACCCACTGAGCCACCCAGGGGCCCCAAGAGCCTCCATTTTTTATAACACCTCATCAACTGCTTTTTTTAAATTTCAACTTGGTTAGAGTTTAGTTCTTTTATTTCTCCAGAAAGGGATTGTCTAGTATCATCCATACTTTTTTCAAGCCCAGCTAGAACCTTGATAATCGTCATTCTGAACTCTGGTTCTGACATATTACTAATGTCCATATTGATTAGATCCTAGCTGTTAGTAATGCCTCTTGTTCTTTTTTTTTTTAAGGTGAGTTTTTCCACCCTGTCATTTTATCCAGGTAAGAATAGATGAATGAAAGAAAATACTAAAGGGTGGCAACGACCCCAGTAAAATATATACTAACCAAATCAGTAGAGACCCACAACCAGGTGGCAAAGAAAGGAGGGGAAAATTAATTAATTAATTAATTAATTAGACTGGTGAATAGAACAGGGCCACACACCTGATTCTGGGTGTATTTTAGTCTGTTAGAAGAAACTGACTCTCAAACATTAAAGAAAGAAAAACATATATGTCACACACAAAAATAAGGGTAAACATGACAAAGTGATGGAATATGACTGTAAAGATGAAAATTTTAAAAGATTCTAAAAAAGGAATTGATGAGAAGCTGGTTGAAAAAAGAAAATAATCAGGGAAAGAATGTGATCATGTTGGAGACTAGAACAAAGCCATGCACTAGATTTAGGGTATATTTTGATCTCAGAAGAAACCGTATACCAAAATTTTAAAGAAAAACTTGTATATATACAAAAATAAGGTTAAATACAATTAAGGGGTAGACTATGACTATAACAAAAATTTTAAAAGATTTTCAAAAAGGTATTGATAAGATAAAATAGTTAAAAACATTAAAATAGGAAGGTGGAAAATTTTTAAAAATAGAATAAGAAAAAATAAAATTTAAAATATTTAACTTTGAAAGACTAAAGAATCATGAGGGGAAAAGCCATGAATTCTATGTGCTGTATTCCCATAGCTTGATGTTTTGCAGTTCTCATTAATCAGTGAACTTGCTCTTGGATGAATGTTGCTGTTGACCTTCTGGGAGAGGGGTCTGTTGCAGTGATTCTCAAATGTCTCTCCCTGAGGCAGAATTACACTGCCCTTGCTAGGGGCTGGGCTAAATAATCTGCTCAGGTTCACTCCCCATAGCTTTTGTACCCTGATCGCTTTTTGTACTGCTTTGGAGGAGGATAATAACATGGTAGCCTCCCAATCTCTGGACCCATAGGGGCCAAGACTTTGGGGCCCCACTCAGTGCACCCTCAGAGAAAAGCAGTCAATCCCTCTGTCTCCCTGGTCTTTTGCCACACTCCAAGCTCATCGAGCCTGTGACCAATCATTTCTATCTCTGGTGCGCAGCCCCATTTAGAGTCTCCAAACCCAGCAGATTCCTACAGTGTGCTCTTGCACTGCTCCCCCTGGGGGAGAAAGGTGAGTCTCCCTGGATCTGCCACTTGTGGGGTCCCTGCTCAAAGAGCAGTGTCCCAAATGTGCCTTGAATCACAGTTTCAGGTGACCCCCAAGCTGAAAGCCCATCCCTCAGATCTGTCTCTGCAGCTGGCTTCCTCCCTCTGATACTTGGGGGCTCTGCCACACTCGGGCACCCCTGGTCTTTTTGTGACCCCATGGGTCCTGAGACCACACTGTCCCCTCAAGGGCTCCACCACGCCGCTTAGCCTCTGGAGTGACATCCCTCAGGGGAGCAAACTTATAAAAGTTCTGATTATGTGCTCCGCTGCTTTACTGCTTGCCAGGAGCCAGCCCCGCCCCCACAGTCTACCTTCCTGTATATCACCTCACATTCACTTCTCTGCACATCCTACCTTCCAGAAAGTGGTCGCTTTCTGTTCCTAGAGTTGCTGCTCTTCTTCTCTTCGATCTCCTGTTGAGTTTGTAGGTGTTCAGAATGGTTTGATAACTATCTAACTGGATTCCTGGGACCTGACGATATTTAGGTCTCCTACTCCTCCATCACCTTGCTCCTCCTCCCTCCCAGTGTTTTTCATACTTTTTGTGTCAAGTCTATGAAATGCCTATCTCTTAATTTTTTATAAATTTACATATTACATTTATATCTATGATATATTTTAATTTTTTAAATATTTTATTTATTTATTTGACAGAGACAGAATGCACAATCAGGGAGAGCAGCAGGCAGAGGGAGAAGGTGAAACAGGCTCCCCGTTGAGCAGAGACCCTGACATGGGGCTCGATCCCAGGACCCTGGGATCATTACCTGAGCAGTAGGCACATGCTTAATAGACTGAGCCACCCAGGCACCCCTATTTTGAGTTAATTTTTGTACAGGGTGTGAGGGTTCAATCAAGGTTCATTTTTTTTTTTTTTACCTATGGATGTCAATTACTCCAGCACCATTTGCTGAAAAGGCTGTCCTTCCTTTAGTGAATTACTTTTGGATCTTTGCCTAAATCAATTGGGCATATTTGTGTGGATGTATTTCTGGGTGATCTTTTCTGTTCCATTGATCTTTGTGTCTATCCCTCTGATAATACCATACTGTCTTGATTACAGTAGCTATACAGTAAGCATTAATATGTGGTACAGTGACTCCTCCCACTTTATACTTCTTTGTCAAGGTTGTTAGCTATTCTAGGGCTTGTGCCTATCCATATAAATTTTAGAACAAGCTTGCCTATGTGTACAGAAACACCTACTGGGATTTTGATAGGACTTGCGTTAAGCTGACAGATCAGTTCAGGGAAAATTGACATCTTTACTATGTTGAGCCTTCCAATTCATGAACACTGCATGTCTCTCCATTTTTAGGTCTTCCTTGGTTTCTTTCATCAGCATTTTGTAATTTTCAGCATACAGATCTTATATATATTTTTTAACTGTATACCTAAGTATTTCCATTTCTTTGGAGTGATTGTATACCTAAGTATTTCCATTTCTTTGGAGTGATTGTAAATTGTATTGTGCTTTTTATTTTGGTTTCTACATGTTTATTGTAGTATATAGAAATGGGATTGATTTTTTTTAAGATTTTATTTATTTATATTATATATATATATTATATATATTACATGTAATATATTACATGTAATAATATATTATTATATATAATAATATATTATTACATGTAATATATTACATGTAATAATATATTACATGTAATATATATATATTATATATATTACAGAGATCACAAGTAGGCAGAGAGGCAGACAGAGAGAGAGAGAGGGAAGCAGGCTCCCTGTTGAGCAGAGAGCCCGATGC
>PISX010029500.1:0-19967 GCA_004024625.1 Mellivora capensis
TAGGTTGCTTAACTTATTGGCATATAACTGTTGATAATAGCTTCTGATGATCGTTTCTACTTCCTTGGTGTTAGTTGTGATCTCTCCCTTTTAATTCATAATTTTATTAATTTGAGCTTTCTCTCTTTTCTTTTGGATTAGTGTGGCCAATGGTTTATCGATCTTATTGATTCTTTCAAAAAACCAACTTCTAGTTTCACTGATACGTTCTACTGTATCTCTAGTTTCTACCTCATTCATCTCTGCTCTAACCTTGATTATTTCCCTTCTTGTGCATGGAGTTGGTTTAATTTGTTGTTGATTCTCCAGTTCTTTAAGGTGTAGAGACAGCTGCTGTATTCTGGATTTTTCAATTTTTTTGAGGGAGGCTTGGATGGCTATGTATTTCCCCCTTAGGACCGCCTTTGCTGTATCCCATAGGTTTTGGACCGATGTGTCTTCATTCTCATTGGTTTCCATGAATTGTTTAAGCTCTTCTTTGATTTCCTGGTTGATCCACGCATTCTTAAGCAAGGTGGTCTTTAGCTTCCGTGTAGGGCAGAAGTGCTTTATAGTCTTCCTAAACATTAGAAAGCTGTGATATGCCTTGTGAAGAAATTTTATGGGTTGGATACATGGATGAATTGCAGTGCTGCTGGTTGTATGATCAATGTTGTGAGTCAGCCATATACATTAAATAAGGTGTCTTACAGAAACACAAACTAAACAAAATTATATACTGAGCAGTTGATGCGTGCCTTATGACCAGACTCCCAGGGGTCAAACCCCATATTTCCCCTGGGAGAACCCGTTCAGTATTCAATATTCACCAACTCAGTGTTACTGGTGACTCATAGAACATACCTGCCACAAAGGATGACAATTGACTGTATTTGTATGCTTTGCTTAAAAGGCTTTAAAAACTCCTCATTATTACAGTTTATATTCCTAAATTTGTCATGTAAGGCCTACGCCTTTATGCCCTGAATGAATTCTTTAACTGTATCTTTCCCTAATCCCCAGTGTGAACTTTTGTTGCTGAGAAAGTGTGAGTAGACTTTAGTTCTGCCAACAAAAGGCTATCTGGCAATAAAAACAAATTCTGCTTTGAGATAAATTCCACAGCACAGTGGCCCTTATTTCTGAGGTACCTTAGAAAAAGGCTCGTGCTCTTTTATTTCTCTTGGCAGCACCTTGTCACAGTCTTTGTTTCTAGAAAAGTGTTTTGTCATTACCGTGTTACTGCTTCACTTGGGGTCCTAGAGCCACCTTGGGCTCTGGTCATTCACATCCAAGTGAGCTCCTAGTGGACTGATGCAAACTCTGTCCCTCTCCCACAGTGTACTCAGCTCCGCAGCCAGAGATTGTTCCAGAAACCATAGCTAAATAGTGATATCACAGAGTGGAGGCTTGGCGGGTGGGTACTCACATTGTTAGTCAGTTTTCAGCGGTGTTTTGGCACTAAGGATTGACAATCATGGGATTGGACATGTATTCCACTCCAAGTAGATTTTCTGCTCTAATATCAACCTTTTCCATCACCCCAAACCTTCAGTAGTCTGATATGTCTTTCCAGCCTGTATGACAGTATTGAGGGAAATAAACAGAGTGTGGCTTCCACATGCACCTCTCAGCTGATGACGGTGTAGAAGGAGCATGACTGCGCCAAGCAGCCAGCTCGGTGATCCTGGCACTCTAGGGGGTGACTGGCAGCATGGATGTAGGTGGCAGTAGGGAGGATGAGAGGGGCAAGACAACACCCACAGTGTGGAACAGGCTCAGGAGCAGACAGATGCAACGTGCTTCCCCAGACATGCTTCAGGGTCAGGCTCAGATCTGGGCTATTCGCCATGTCCGGACATGTCATTGCAATGGAGCCCGACTGCTTACGTGATGAAGTCCCAACTTCTTCAACCGCAAACTCATAAACTTGTACCAGACCCCCTTCCCCGACCAGTTTCTTCTACCCGACCCCAACCCTCGCCGTGCTCCAGCCCTACACTTTCTTTCTAGCCTCGGTCCACTGAGCCTGTGAGGGTTACACTTCTCTTTTTCTCAATGGTTATTCCCTCTGAACTATCGTCTTCGCTCGGCCTTTCCAGAGCCACTCAGACCAACACAGGGTTACCTACACTTTCCTGGGTGCTCCTAAGGTACCCTCTCATCCTGCCTCTAGAACTCCCTGTACTGGACTATGGGCATTCGTTTCTGTCTGCCTCCTCAGCCAGCCTACAGAGCTCACTGAGCACAGTCCTTCTCCTGTTTGCGTCTTACGTCAGCCTGGTGCCCGGCCTGCAGAAGTGCTCATGTGTGTGAACTGATGACTACATGAGTGAATGGGGGCACATATTTTTGAGATGTTAATTGAGGTACTTTTGTCTCAGGGTCGCTAGTTCTCTGTTAACCTTTGGTGGGCTCAGAAGGTGGAGTTCCTTCTAAAGTTAGTGGGTAAGTAGGTGGCAAGACTTGCTGTTCTAGGGAAGAAGGCAATGACATGAGAGATGTTCCAAAGAGACACTAAAAGGAAGTGGATGGCCCAGTCCACCCAGCCCAGTGGAGAGAGAGAAGGAGAGAAAAATGGAAGTCCAGAAACCAAACACTTAGTCGAGGATGTTCTGATTTTCCTTCAAATAAAATCCCAAATAAGGGGGTCCTGCTAGTTGCAGGGAAAGAGAAAGCAGAGGGATCTTGTGTCCCCAGTTAAAACTCTGGAAAGAGACACACAGGGTGGCCCCAAGCAAACAGCAGGCACCCACCTTGAGGGAAGGTGCTCTCTCATTGGTGCTCCCAAGGCCCTGTTCCTCCCCTGTAGCTTAAAGGTAACTGCCATGATGATGACAGAAGAAAATGGTGAGGCTACTTCTACACAGAGGCCATGGCGTGGACAACGTAAGCCAAAGGCCCAATGCAGAACTCGGCTAAGACATGGAGAAGCTCATGGTAGCAGCAGGAGCTTAGGTGAGGCTCTGTCAGCAAGGGAGGACCCCCAGGCCCTGACGAGCCAAGAGAACAGGCCATCGGTCAGCAGCCTTGCTTCAGCTGCAGACACCAGCACAGCCCTGTTCCCAAAGGACACCTGGAGGACTTTTGTGGAGTCTAGAAAGTCTGAGAAATCTGTCTGTGGACACCAAGTCATATCCATATCTGATCACAGTTACTGCCTTGGGAAGAGCAGGGATCGGGGAAGAAACCTAAAAATACAGTATTGCTGTGTAAAAGAACAAGTTAAAACATGAAAAGCAATTAGGAGTATATTTACCTGACCAGGTGTATATTTACCTCCCACCTCCTCTTTATCCAAAGTGAGAACCTGGGTAGAGGATTTGCCCAGCTAAACAGAGAACTATATTTGGCGGGCATATGGCTTGCTGTATGCTGAATGAATTATTCAACCCTACTATTAATGAAAAAAATAAATACATAAAAGAGAAGGAATCAGGCAAATAATCTGGTGAAAAAGGCACCCAGGAGTAGCAACAGGGATGGCGTTCTGGAGACTTCTGTGCCATTCTGTCCAGTGATATGCCTCTTGTTTATCCAGTCACAGTTTCTCTTTTGTGAGAAATGTGTGCTTCCTCAGAACACTGTGAGGAGAAGAAATCAAGCAACTTGAACCCTGAATTTGGGTCTAAAGGTCAGTTGCTGCTGCTGCTGCCCCTATCAGATAAAATTTGCCTCTTGGCTGCCTCTTGCTGATACCTTCCGGAGCCCTATATGTGCACGTGTGTGCGCATGTGTGTGTGCATACACGTGTAAGTATGTGTGTACACACGTCACTCGTATCCGTCTTTGGGCTGAAAGTCCTCAGGGAATCAAAGTCCAACATTCACAGTTTACAATGAAGGGGTTGGAAGTCTCACCATCCACCTTGATGCGAGTTGACACAGCCTGAAGCAGCCCTTGACCGATACCATGAACTCTCCAGTCTAACCTGCCAGCTCTGCTTCCCAGTTCATACGTTTGGCTCTTCTGGCCTCTCTAGCAAGACCCCAAGATTGATGCCAAAATTCAGGTGCAGACTCCTTGAGCCCTCTGCTCTATGCAGCTTCTCTGCCTAACTCCTGCATCTGGTTCTTATGGACCTTGCAATCTGTGTGAGAACACCAGCACTGGCCTCCGTAGAGTAAGGAAGGACACTGGCTACCTCCTTTTCCTCCAAAGCCTCTCAACTGCTCACCCAGAAGTTGATGACTTCCCTCTGTCCAGCCCACCATCTCCCACCCTACCAGATAGGTAAAGCTTCTCCTGCATCTCTCTGGCCATAACTGGACCTGGCAGATGCTGGCCCAGGAAGTGCCTTCCCACAGGTTACTCTCAACTCTTTTTCTTGCAACATTCTGAAAATTCACATGGAGATATGTTTTGTCATACCTAGTTCCTACATATTCATATGACTGGGTATCATGAAGGGTGTAGCACACACTAAGTCATTTAATCCTTCAAGTGGCCTAAGATACTGCTGTTTTACAATTGGGAAACTGATGTTTGAGAGGGTTAAGAGTTTTGCACAACGCCATATAGGTAGTAAATTGTGGAATCCAAATTTGGACCTATCTCAGCTTAGTTCCAAGGCCTATATGCTTAGCCTCACATCAGACAGCCTCCCTGTGAAGAGAAGTAGTCTTCAGTCTTCACCCTAAAGAGATTCCTCTGGCTCTGAACCTAATTCCCACTGATTTTCAGAAAAGATCCTTACTCTTCTGAAGCTTGATCACACAATTCATGCTAATGCAACACTTGGTATTTTTTCTTCCCTTTAACCACATGTCATTGTCTAAGGACAATTTTTTAAAGGGTAAAATTATGTCTCTTCTGTTATTATAAAATAAACACAGGTAATGCTGAAATGCTGAAATGAATTTAACTTGCTTATGAAACTGGTCAAGAGCTGCAAGGCAATAATCAATTGCACCTGGTACAGTTCATTTGCATTTTAGTGGACAACAATCATTTGCATTATTATCATTTTCTACAACTTAGAGTACAAAATATCTCAAAGATAATGAAAAGTGGGCAGAATGTGGAAGAGTGGGCTACACAGGACACTAAGCAGTTATTAGTACCGATTTCAAGATATTTTTGCATTTTTACCAACATCCTGAACACAATATTTTATTATATGAATGTACCATAATGTAATCACTGAATGCACACACCACACAAATTGGTCTGGATTCAAGTTGTGGAGAAAGGTTTTCTCTTCAGAATGAATAGAAGAGAAGCCCCTGGTCTTCTGACCTCTTGAAGTGGCATCTAGAAGAGATAAGTATTCCTCATCCAACTATGTATTATTCCAAAACATGTCCTCCAATGTCATAGCTTATTAATTTTTGAAGACGGTGTCAGCAACAGATTGTACTGGGAGAGTCACCTCCTATCTTTAGTGGTGTCAGCGTCCACATGGCAGTCAATCACGGGACATTCGCAGAGATAGGAAGTTTTGAAGACCTGATTAAATATTTTGACTAGAAATCTGCCTTTGCTTTGATAGAACATCCTAGCATGAAACAAATATTTACCAGAAATATTCCTAAAGGAGGATATGGTTCTATCTGTAACATAGAATCCACTAACTTCTTCCTTCCCTAACCAACTGTTTCTTGTCTTGAGAATTTAGGTTCCTTGGGTCACTCGTAATGGCTGCTTACTGAATAAGGACACACCTGGTAGAAGGAAAAAGCTCCAAGACTCCAAGCACAGCCATCCAGGAGTACTTTGGCAACCCATGTTCCCCAAGATCCAAGCTACTTCAGTGGCCAAAGTCATCTTCCTGCTTCCTGAGGAAAGGAGAGTCTAACATGAGAATTCATATACAAATACTTCATTTGGGAGATGTAGGAAATACTTGCAGAGGAATAGGGCAGAGAATAGAGGAGTAGGCAGGTAATAAAGGATGTGGGATTAAGCCACTATTGCAGTGGGTGACTGAGGCTTTATCTTGCAGGGAAACTGGAGGAAATGGTGAGAAACAGAAACCCAGAGGAATCCAACCCCAGGGGCTAGGGACCATGGTAGTGTTTATATATGGATTCCTGTGAGCTGGTAAGTGAAGGCTGTTCCTGAGAGGTACTTAGTTCCTGGTACTTCTACAAATAGGGCTGCACCCCTCCCCCTTCTTCTTCTTTTCTTAAAAATTTCTTTTCAGTGTTCCAGAATTCATTGTTTATGCACCACACCCAGTGCTCCATGCAATACGTGCCCTCTAAATACCCACTACCAGGCTCACCCAACCTCCCACCCCCCTCCCCTCCAAAACCCTCAGTTCGTTTCTCAGAGTCCACAGTCTCTCATGCTTCATCTCCCCCTCCGATTTCTCCCAACTCCATTCTCCTGTCCTTCTCCCCATGTCCTCCATGTTATTCCTTATGCCCCATAAGTAAGTGAAACCATATACTTGACTCTCTCTGCTTGACTTATTTCACTCAGCATAATCTCTTCCAGTTCCGTCCATGTTGATACAAAAGTTGGATATACATCCTTTCTGATGGAGGCATAATACTCCATAGTGTATATGGACCACATCTTCTTTATCCATTCGTCTGTTGAAGGGCATCTTGGTTCTTTCCACAGTTTGGCCACTGTGGCCATAGCTGCTATGAACATTGGGGTACAGATGGCCCTTCTTTTCACTACATCTGTATCTTTGGGGTAAATAACCAGTAGTGCAATTGTAGGGTCATAGGGTAGCTCTTTTTTTTTTTAAGATTTTATTTATTTATTTGACAGAGATCACAAGTAGGCAAGAGAGGCAGGCAGAGAGAGGGGGAGACAGGCTCCCTGCTGAGCAGAGAGCCCGATGCGGGGCTCCATCCCAGGACCCTGGGATCATAGCCTGAGCCGAAGGCAGAGGCTTTAACCCACTGAGCCACCCAGGTGCCCCAGGGTAGCTCTATTTTTAATTTCTTAAGGAATCTCCACACTGTTTTCCAAAGTGGCTGCACCAACTTGCATTCCCACCAACAGTGTAAGAGGGTTCCCCTTTCTCCACATTCTCTCCAACACTTGTTGTTTACTGTCTTGTTGATTTTGGCCATTCGAACTGGTGTGAGGTGGTATCTCGATGTGGTTTTGATTTGAATCTCCCTGATGGCTAGTGATGATGAACATTTTTTCATGTGTCTGATAGCCATTTGTATGTCTTCATTGGAGAAGTGTCTGCTCATGTCTTCTGCCCCTTTTTTGGCATGATTATCTGTTTTGTGTGTGTTGAGTTTGAGGAGTTCTTTATAGATCTTGGATATCAGCTCTTTGTCTGTACTGTCATTTGCAAATATCTTCTCCCATTCTGTGAGTTGCCTCTTTGTTTTGTTGACTGTTTCCTTTGCTGTGCAGAAGCTTTTGATCTTGATGAAGTCCCAGAAGTTCATTTTCGCTTTTGTTTCCTTTGCCTTTGGAGACATATCTTGAAAGAAGTTGCTGTGGCCGATGTCGAAGAGGTTACTGCCTATGTTCTGCTCTAGGATTCTGATGGATTCCTGTCTCACATTGAGGTCCTTTATCCATTTCGAGTTTATCTTTGTGTATGGTGTAAGAGAATGGTCTAGTTTCATTCTTCTACATATAGCTGTCCAATTTTCCCAGCCCATTTATTGAAGAGACTGTCTTTTTTCCACTGTAAATAATCTTCAACAAAGCAAATAAGGCCTTTAGATTCAGAGACATGGATGCTGGCCGCTGGAGTCAGCCAGAACCACTGAAGGGCTGGCGGGAGATGGGGAGGTGGGGAGGGGGAGATAGTGCTGGTTCTGGCTACCCCTCACCAGCAGCTAAGGAAGGATGGTCTTCCCTCCAGGGCTCAGCATGAATGTGTCTCAGCCTCTCAGGCTCTGCTTTCTTGCTTCATCCAGCTGTACCATATTTCCTAGTTTTAATTCCAGAGAGAGTGATTCAAAGAGAATCTGACTGACAAACTCCCCTTGCCATCATCCTTGGCACAGAGCTGATCAATTTGGGCCAGTTCAGACAGCCTCTGGGCTGGTTGTCCTAGGTGGGGTAGGACAGCCCTGGCTCCAGTCTCTGAGGGTGACAGTCAAGTGACACAGAGCATGAGCAGTCCTCCTGGAGAAGAGCATAGGGTCTGTGAGCGGGATAGTCCCCGCCCCCCAAGCAGGCACTGCGCACATTCTGTTCTGACACAGAAACGGTAGAGTTATGCCATTGTCAGTCGCACTAGCTTTCACCTCGCTGGGAGGAACAGGTGAGGCTTGAAGTCATTAGAATCCCTAACCTGAAGCTGTGCTTTTCCATATTTATATTTCCCTTTAGCACTGAGTGTGTTCCTTTGGCTCATCCTAATTTAAGACTTACATTCTACCTCTCACCATTCCTCTTTTCTCATTTGACTATTTTCATGAACGGAAGCCCGACGTATGTGCAGTAGGATTTCACCATATGGAGAACTGCTGTAATTCGTGTGTGTGTGTGTGTGTGTGTGTGTGTGTGTGTGTGTGAAGATTTCATTTATTTACTTGATGGAGAGAGAGAGACAGTGAGAGAGGGAACACAAAAGGGGAAGGTCAGGGGGAGAGGGAGAAGCAGATCGATTCCAGGATCGATTCCAGGATCCTGGGACCATGACCTGAGCCAAAGGCAGACGCCCAACGACTGAATCATCCAGGTGCCCTGAGAACTGCTGTAGTTCTTGGTTTCCAGGAGTACATACCATTGAAATGTGGGGACACTTTTCTAATGGAACCCCTGACTACCGTTTTTATGCTCCCCGAGAGGCCTCTCTCTCCCAGTTACTCTCCTCACCACATTTTCCTTGTACAAATATTTTTTGTTGTCATTTTTTTAATGTTAATTTCTTGACTCCTCACATAAGCTTCATAAAGACAGATGCCAGAATGAAGTGTTCAAATTTATATTTGTCGACTGAAGTTATCATTAAGGCAAGGGCCATAAAGGTTTTTGTTTGGTTTGGTTTGGTTTTGGTTTTTCTAGGAAAGGGTGTGGGGAAGTGAGTTTGGACGTATCCAGTGGCATCTGTGGTTTGGTCCCTAATGTGACAAGGCCGTGTACTGGGCTGGCGCCTGGCCATGGGCAGCGTGGAGTCAGCAGACACAACTGAAGTTGTGGCTCAGGCCTCATCAGCATGGCTCAGACCAGCAAAGTCTCGCCTTGGAGATGAAAGGATTGTGAGGAACCATCAGGAAGCTAATGGGGTAGAGGCAAGTAAGCTGGGCAGTGAGCAACATGGAACATCGGGCAGCCATCAGGGCAAAGGGCAGAGGGTAAACCACTCAGGCCTGCCCCTTGGATGAACAGAGTGGGTCCCGCTCTGAACCAGCTCTGGGCAAGGAGAATTCCAAGTCAGGGAGGGAATTCACAGCAGCCACATTGCTGACAGCAGCCACTCTGCCGCAACCCACACTCCACATGCCAGAGCTCTCCCCAGGCCAACACAAACAACTGCGAGAAAATGATTCTTCAGGAGGTCTCTAACACAGTGTCCTTCTGGAGATGCTCCTAGAAGTTGGCACTCACTGTAAGTGCCAAGAATCAGCACTTAACCTTATCGTCTGTGTTCTGGTCTTCCTTTCACTTCTGATTTGGGAAATTTACATTGGGTACAAAATTTTTTTTTGAACTTTTTTAAAAAAGAATATTTTATTTATTTATTTGACAGAGAGAGAGATCACATGTAGGCAGAGAGGCAGGCAGAGAGAGGGGGGGAAGCAGGCTCCCCGCTGAGCAGAGGGCTCGATTCGGGGATCGATTCCAGGACCCTGAGATCATGACTGGAGCCGAAGGCAGAGGCTTAACCCTCTGAGCCACCCAGGTGCCCCGGGTACAAAATTTTTAAAAATTTTAAGTAGGTAAAATTAAATAAACATAATGTCATTATGTTCTATCCTGACTGCCCTGTATCCATGAATAGAATAGAAGCTAGCAAAACCAACAGCACATCAGAGGAGAATAATAAATGGCACTCAATCTTTATGTCATTCGTGAAAGGTATCCTTTGGAGAAACTGAACAAATGAGAACAGCTTGCCATAGGAAATGTGACTACAAAGACTTGAGACTGCTGTTAATAGGCTAAGTAGCTTTCAAGCCAAGGGCAATGTGGGCAGAGGCTGATTATCTCCAAGTGTGTGAGCAGTATGACCTTGGGTTTCAGAAAAGCAGGGCAATTAATGGCTGGTTAGAACTCATAAAAGCCGCCTACTTGCTGGCAATGTCCTATGTCACTGAATGTATAGAGAAGAAATGGGTTTCCTTGGTACATGAGGAGAAAAGTTTTATTAGAAGCTCCAGTGCAAGTGGTGTTGCTAAATTGTAAGAAAGCATACATTTGCAAGAGGAGAAAAATCCAGATGTTCAAGGCCCCGGATCAGGGTGTGAGAATGTGTCACATTAACATGTTCACTGTTACAAGTAAGCCTCAAGGGCAGATTATTCAAAGAAAAGTGACAGCAAAGAATTTCCTAAAACTATCAAGAATTTTCTCTCTCTTTAGTGAGTGCACACCTATAAATTTCCTTTGTTCATTTTCAGTGCACATTATTCTTTTTGTTCAAACTGATAATAATGACATATTCTAAAATAATGTTCTTTAAGTTAAATTTAGAGCTTCAAAACAAGCAGGCTGCTATTCAATCTCATAAAGCCATGAGGTTTCTAACCATGTTTCCAGATTTACTGCCAAGAAAAGAGATTGCTTCTAAAACCACATGGAGACGATGGCTGCTCAGAACTCCCTAACCTCACAGCATTCTCAGCTCCAAAGGCATCAATTCCATTTCAGTCCTTCCTTAGGATTGCCACACCTGTCCTGAATACTCATGTCTCCAAGTCTGACTATAGCTCTCTACCCTGTACATTCTTCTAGTCAATCATTGCCATATGTGCACTATAGCCCTTCATTAGGAAGTCCATTAATCCAACAATGTATTAACAGCCTCCTCTGTGCTACGTATTGTTCTTCCAAGACATCAATACAAGGCAGACAAGAATCCCTGGGGGGTGTGGTAGCCCAAGGTAGATAATAAACAATAGATTTATGATAATAAGTAACATGTTACGTGAGAAGGTAATACGTGCTCTGGAAAAAAGAGGGCACACTAAGAGGGATCAAAAAATGGGGGGGCCAGAGGTGGAAAGGGGGTTGCAGTCAGTGGTGTGCTACAGTCATCTCGCACCAGCTCCGGAGAGCTGGTGTGACTTCTCTTCCGCACTGCCACGCTCAGCAACATCAATTCAGTGACATCACAGTGGTAACTCGAAATTGCTGAACATTTGCACCATGAAAACTTGCAAATGACATGAAGTGCAGCTTCTCTTTTCCCAGAAAAGCACCTGATAAACATTTACCAGCATTTCACTGGTGTGATTTTAGATCAAACATTGACATTTGACCAACAACATGAATGAGGTGAGGGAATTAGCCTTGTGGGATCTAGAAGAACATTCGAGGCCATGGAACAACTGTAGCAAAAGCCAGAAATAAGGAGCAAGACAAGTGTGGTAGGAATAACAAGAAATGCAGTGAAACTGAGAGCAAAGGGAGAGGTAAGATGAGCTCAGTGGAATAACTTGAGAGGAGATTGTGGAGGGCATTGTAGGTCATTGGAGAGACTTAAACTTTTACTCTGAGTATTGGAAAGTTACTGGAGGTTTTAGAACAGCGGGATGTCAACAGGACATTCAACAGGAATTCTTTGTTATGTTGAGAATACGGGAGGTGGGGGAGATGATGGGAAGTAAAAGGTGTAAGCAAGACAAGGTATTCTAGGTATTCTGTTCTATTGTGTAAGAGAAATATGACGGCTCAGAGTACCAGTAATGGATGTAGTGAGAAATGGTTGGCTTCTAGATATATTTCAAAAGAACCTACAGGATGCTTGGATGTACAGTATCAGAGAAAGGAGTAAATGTTGACACCTAGACTTTTAGTTTGAACAGATGGAAGGATAGAGTTGGCATTAACTGAGAAGTGGAAGACCAAGAGCGGAACAGATGCAAGGGTAAGGAAGGGAGGGATGCCCCCAAATTCTGTTCTGGACAAAATTAGCTTGAGATATCTATTAGCTGAGTAAAAGGTGGATGTATGAGACTGAGTTTCAAGAAAGCGTTCTGGCCAGGAGACAGACATTTGAGAGGCATAGACAGCAGTTAAAGTCTTGAGACAGGATGGCAATGCCAAAGAGTAAGTATAGATAGTGAAGAGAAAAAGAAGAAGGATTCAACTTAGGATATGCCAAGTTTAATAGGTCAGGGAGAAGAGGAGGGCCAAAAAAGAAAGGGAGGCAGGAGCAGCCAGAGAGGTAGGAGAAAAACCAAAGGAGAGAATGGGAGAAGGGAAATTTAAGACACTAAGTATAGGAGACTCTTTCAAGGGCATCTGTTGCAAAGTAGAACAGAGAAATGGGGCAATAGCTGGCAGTGGAATTGAGGTCATGAGTAGGCTTTGTTTTGCCTTCTTTAAAGATGAGAGAATAACAGCAAGTTTGTATGTTGATAGGAAAGGGCCAGTAGAGAGAGAAACTTCAGTAGAAGGGAATTTTTGTCCCTCAGCCTCTAAGGCTGGTTTCATTTCCCTCTTTGCTTCATTTCCCTCCTTAGTTAGCCTGGTCCCATGACTGGCTATTTCAATAGAAATGTCTTTACTAACCCCCTAGAATGCCTCCCTTTTGTTACTTCTTCCTTCCCAAGCCCACCATTTTCTTTCTTCTCTGGAACTCTTGGGTTGCCAGTTGGCTTTACTGCAATAGATTTATGCTACTAACCTCGTATGAAACTAGAGAACTGTCCAAATCTTCTTTTATTCTTATATTCTTTCATGGTTTATTTCCTAACAAATGACCAAGTGTTTATTCTAATTAAAAAAAATTATCTTAATCAGCATTCATTCAACATACATTTATTGAGCAACAAATGTATTCCAGACACTGGGGGCTAGACACCCACAGCCCATGTCTCCTCATACTCTCAGCAGTTGACCTTTACTCCACTCTACTGAAATGACTGATGTGAATTTTTTTAATCTTCTCCCTTACATTTTCAATTTTTTTAAAGACACCCTTTCCATCATTTATAAAAGATGAAGTTTCCTTGCTGGTCTCAAAGATTAACTCTTTTACTTGGGCCTTGATTCTACTGCCTCTTACATTTAATAATTTTAATTTAATAATATTTACTATATTTAATATCCTACCAATTAATCTCCCTATGTCTTTAACATTATTCCTTCCCAATTGCAGTCCCCTTCCTTCCTCCCACAGGTAACAACTATATTGACTTTTGAACTAATCACTCTTTTGTTTTTCCTTTATTTTTTCATATACATATCTAAGTATAGATGAATACACTCTCACATACACATACATATAAGGTAAATATAAATATATATGTGAATGCATATGTACATATATATGCATGTGACAATTTTGCTACTACTAGAAAATCAGCTGAAAAGATTCTCTGGGTTACAGTCTGGCTTCAGACTATAACCTTTTGGACCAACCGCACAGGTCATGAGTGAGTCCTGGAAACATAAAGTTGGGGCATTCAGCCGGAAAATCATGAGGAATGGGGTGCTCTGCATTTCCTCTGCTAAGCTCACCATGGCTTGTCTTCACATTAGCTTGCCTAAATGTCTGATCACTTTACTCTCCTTCTGCTCCATCTTTAATTTCTCCTGTGGTGTCCAAAATAAATTCTAAACTATGTAGACAGCATTTCAGGGTCTCACTACCTTTAAAGCAGAATTTTCCACTGTTCCTCTTTTTGTTCCTTATGTCACACTAAACTACCGAAGCTGTTACATTAAATAGCAGGATTCACAGAACACAATCAGAAGACAACCTGGTTCTTCCCCTCACAGCCCACTCCACCTGCTCTGGAACACTCATCCTTGTCCTCAGGGAAGTTTCAGGCAGATATCTCATGGAAAATGAAAAGCCCTGTTGTCAATATGAGTCCTAGTAATAGTCTCGTTCCAGTAAACTGTTGAGTCACATATAACAGAACTCCAAATCTCACTCAAAGCCTCTCTTCCTCATTGTAGGCTGCCTCATGCTGATGCTGTGAGAAAAGACAGCATGACTGTCTTCTTCATTTTTTAAAAAAAATTTATTTATTTATTTATTTGACAGACAGAGATCACAAGTAGGCAGAGAGGCAGTCAGAGAGAGAGGAGGAAGCAGGCTCCCTGCTGAGCAGAGAGCCCAATGTGGGGCTCGATTCCAGGACCCTGAGATCATGACTTGAAATGAAGACAGAGGCTTTAACCCACTGAGCCACCCAGGCGCCCCCATCTTCTTCATTTTTTACTGTATCTGAGCTTCTGACCCTGCCTCTCTGTCCTCTGGTCATGGGGCTAACCTGTATCCTCACAAAAGGTGACAGAGGGAAAGGCAAGTAGGAGGAGAGTTTCTGCCTTGACTGGCAGCAGGGGACCTGGCACTGGTTTCCTCCAGGTAGCAGAGGCTTAAAGCTGATATTCCTGTTGGAATGTATTTGTGATCTAAGGAGGCTCACCTGGAATATCTCCTGGCATTTCTCCCAAGACAGGGTATACCTGCTCCTCCATCCAGTACCCTCCCTCAGCCCCTGGGGCCTCGGAATCTACTCCTTCTGTTAAGGTCACAGCCTTCTCTAAGCAAGGTGTTGGGGCAGGCTACTCTCACCATTGTGGCCAACTCTAGCCCATGGAAAAAGAACTCAAGTACTCTTTGTCCCAACAGTCTCCATTCCCTATGCAATTATTCAGTCACAGACTCTTGACTTTAGGATTTTCCAATCATGGGTCCAGTAGCAGCTTCTTGTCCTTATAGAATCCAGTGGACATAGGTCCACATCTCTGAGTGGTGTCCTTAAAGTTCAATTGGCTCAAGAGGAAAGGAAATATTTCCAAAGGGGAGGGAGACTGTTGTAGTACTCCCACAACTTTCTCCGAAGAAATTATCTGTCAGATTTCTAATCTCTTGCTAAGAATAATCTCTCGTATGTAAATTTTAGTCTTTTGTACATCTTCCAATTCTGGAAGTGCCAAGAGGTACAAAACTGGTTTTTGTCCTATGAAGGTGGTCTGGAAATTTAACTTTGAACCAACAGTATGTCTCATCAGTTCCTTTGATTCTAATTTTGGGGGGCTTCAGCTAAACAGGGACAGAACTTGTTATAGGATATTTATTTTCCCTAAAAGACTCTGGTTTGTTGTTTGTTTTTTCTGAGCCCCTCTCATGTCACTTCTTCCACCTGGAATATCCATCCATCCTATGTCATGTATAAGGCTTGGCTCAAAGACCACCCCCTACACAGAGCTGTCCCAGATTCCCACAGCTACAAATGACCTCTCCTTTCTCACACTGTATTTATCCCTTTCAAATAGTGGTTACCCATGCCTGCCCTTGCATTGGGCAGAGGATGCCCTTTCCCCTACTGAATATAAAAGCCTTTGCCATGGAGAATCTGCCCATATGATTTTGCCAGGGTTGCTATGACAAGTACCACAGACTGAGAGACTTATATAATAGGAATCTGTTTCCTCCCAGCTCTGGAAGCTTGAAGTCTAAGATTAAGATGGCAGCAGGGCTGGTTTCCTCCATCCTTGTCTTGGAGATGGTCATCTTCTCTCTGTGTCTTTCCATGGTCTTTCCTCTGTGCTGTGTCTATGTCTTAATCTTCCCTTCTTATAAGGTCATTGGTCAGATTGGCTTAGGGCCTACCTCAATGATCTCATTTAACTTCAGCACCTCTTTAAAGATCCTATCTCCAAATACAGGCACATTCTGATGTCCTGGGGGGTTAGAACTTCAACATATGAACATTCAGTCCTTGACAATGCCTTATTATCCTTATACCTTAACCTGTTCTCCACATAGTGCTTGTTGAACATGTGCTTGTTGTCCTGTACTGAAAAACTCCTTGAAGACTTGAGGCCAAAAACCCTGAGGTGACAGGATGAATTATAATGATAGTAATAAGAGAGTCATGGAAGGGATGCCTGGGTGCTCAGTGGGTTAAAGCATCTGCCTTCGGCTCAGGTCATGATCCCAGCGTCCTGGGATCGAGCCCCACATCGGGCTGTCTGCTCAGTGGGGAGCCTGCTGCCTCCTCTCTCTCTCTGCCTGCCTCTCTGCCTACTGGTGATCTCTGTCTGTCAAATAAATAAGTAAAATCTTAAAAAAAGAGAGAGAGAGAGAGTCATAGAAGATTCTGACTTCCCTCGGGGTTGGAATTAATTGGGGATAATTCATTCTTTTTTAATAACTTTAGTTTGGAGTGTAAAGGAACTAGTAATGGAAGGAAAAGAGGAAATGGTGCTGATGAATAACGCCAGCGATTGTAGCACATTAAGTATCTCTGGAACATAAAAACTAATACACCCTGGCCAGATACCTTTTCCCTCTGATGTGGCATATTGCCTCATAGGGACATTGAGGGACACACAGGAGAGCCTGGCTGCTCCTAACATTAGAAACCTCAAAGCAAATACTGCCTCCCAGAATTGCCACTGCCTCGATTGGGATCTGTTACCTCTGAATTTATTTTTTTGCCCCAACATATAGGACTTAATTGTTTTTGTGACAGGAAAAATAACACACACACAGAGTAAGAAAATACACGTATTAAAGAAGAATTACAGGAGCGCCTGGGTGACTGACTCAGTGGGTTAAAGCCTCTGCCTTCCGCTCGGGTCATGATCCCAGGATCCTGGGATCGAGCCCCACATGGGGCTCTCTGCTCGGCAGGGAGACTGATTTCCGCACCACCTCCCCCACCACCCCCACCACCGCCTGCCTCTGCCTACTTGTGATCTCCGTCTGTCAAATAAATAAATATAATCTTAAAAAAAAGAAGAAGAAGAAGAATTACAGAAAATCTGAGTGAAAGTCTTTTCTTCAGGAAATGTATAGCCTCAAGTACCTATTTTAGAAGAAAACACAGAAAATTTATGTATTAAACATCCCAGTAGAGAAGTTCGAGGAGCAATAACAAAATAAACACCAAGGAAAGGGAGGAAAGAACTAACACAGATATGGGCAGAAACTAACAAAACAGGAAACAAAGATACAACAAAGATAATCAAAAGAACCAAAGGTATTTCTTTGACATAACTAATAACATAGACAAATCTTTGGCAATATTGATCAAGGAAAAAGAAAAAAATGTAAATATTGTTTGTAATGGAAAGAGAGCATAATAACAATTACAGCAGATAAAAAACTGAAAATATAGTGGAAAACGTCATGTTAAGCATTCAAACTTAGATGGAGTGAACAAATTCTTAGAAAAATATAATTTAACAAATTATATAATATATATAATTTAACAGTTCATATGTATCATCTATATGTAGTCTACAAAATTAACAAAAACATTTTATATGTACATATATGAATATGTGTGTATGCATATATATAGTTTATTTTTTTAAAGATTTTATTTATTTATTTGAGACAGAGAGAGAAAAGGAGCAAAGGGAGAGGGAGAAGCATATAAATAGTCTATAACATTTACCTCAAAGAGGAACACCTGACCCAAATACTTTTAAAGATAAGTTCTAGTCAGATATTCAAGGAGATTATTGCAATATTAAATAAGCAAATTGCCCTATGGAGGAGGACAGATAAAATGAATCCTGACTATATGCCACACATAAAAATAAATTCCAGGTGGACTAAAACCTCAACATGACAAAATGCTCCAAGTCCCAGGTTTAAAAAAATTATCATTTCATACCCATCATTTTGGGAAAAACACTAAAAAGGCTGATAATATCAAGTGTTGACTGATAAGGGGTTAATATCCAAAATATACAAACGCAACTTACACAACATATATCGCACAACTCAATAGCAAAAACACAAATAATCTGATTAAAATAGTGAGCCGTGGACCCGAGTAAACACTTTTTTAAAGAAGATGTACAAATGGCCAACAGGTGAATAAAAAAGGTGCTCAACATCATTCATCATCAGGGAAATGCAAATCAAAACCACAATGAGATATCCCCTCACACTGGTCGGAATGGCTATTATAATAAAAGACAAGGAATAACAAGTGTTGGTGAGGATGCGGTGAAAAGAGAACCCTCGTGCACTGCTGGTGGGAATGCAAACTGGGGCAGCCACTGTGAAAAACAGTATGGCGGGCGTTCAAACAACAACAAATAGAGCTCCCACCTGATTCAGCAATCTCACTTCAGGAAAGGAAATGAAAACAAAATCATGAAGACATAAACTCTGCTCCCATGCTCACTACAGCATTATTTACAATAGCCAAGATATGAAAACAAACTAAGAGCTCATCAACGGATGAATGGATAAAGATGTGCTATATTCCTACAATGGAGTAATATTTTTCTGTGGGAAAGAAGGAAATCTTGCTATTTGTGACAACATGAATGAAGCTGGAGGGCTTTATGTGAAGTGAAATGAGCGAGACAGAGTAAGACGTATACTACTTGGTGTCATGTATCTGTAGAGTTTTTTTAAAAAAATCAAAATTCTTAGAAACAGAGTAGAAAGTGACTGCCAGGACTGGGAGGTGAAGGAAACAGGGAGAGGGTGGTAAAAGGTAGACTTTCAGCTGTAAGATGGAAAGGTCTGAAAATGTAACATAAGTGTAATGTAAAACATGGTGGCTCGGGCTGATGACAGTATTTTATGTTATTGAAGTTTGCTAAGAAATTAGAACTTAAATGTTCTCCTCAAAAATGAGATAAGTATGTGAGGTGATGGGTGTGGTTGTTTTTTGTTTTTTTTTAATTTTATTTGAGACAGAGAGCATGAGTAAGGAGAAGAGGCAGAAGGAGAAGCAGACTCCCTGCTGAGCAGGGAGCCTGACCCATGGCTGGATCCCAGGGCCTTGGAATCATGATCTGAGCCAAAGGTAGCTGCTTAACCAACTGAGTCACCCAGGTGCCCCAATGGATGTGTTAATTAACTAGATGAGGAGGATCTTTTCACAATGTATAGCAACTCACCACGATGTACACTTTAAATATCTTACCATTTTATTGGTCATATATTCCTCAAAAAAGCTGAAATAAAAGAAAATACCAAGTGTTGCCAAGGATATGGCCCAATAAGAATGCTCAGATACTCCTCTTGGGAATGCCAACCTGTAGAATCTCTTTTGAGCATATGGAAGTGGATGGATGTTAATTGAGATTAGACAATTCACTCTTCTTGTATACCAAACCCCAAAATTTTTAGGGCAGTAACATCCTGAGGCCCAGTGTATGAATCATGTCTGGTTTAAGCTGGTCATAACCATCCCATAATCTTTTGCCAGGCACTTGCTTTCCCATTTCCTTGACACCAAGGGTTTGGCAATGGGTTAGCCAGTGGAATGTAAAAGGAGTTCTGATGAGGGACTTCTGGTTGCCAGGACATGAGATTATCCAAGGGCAGGGCGGGAGGAGGCGTGTCATTGTATTCCTCATCCAAATTCAAAAGTTGCCTACCCCGAAAACGTAAGGAGTTTTTCCTCCCCCAGAAACAAAAGCAAAAAAAAAAAAAACAAAACCAACAAACAAACACAACTTGTCCACCTACCCTATTCTCTTTTTTGGAACATTGATTGGAACGAGACTGTGATGCCTGGAGTTCTAGAAGCCATCCTGTGACCATGAGGTGGCAAGCAAGAGCACCAAGAGGATAAAAAATTGGCTAGGTCTTTTGCTGACAGTCAGATAACTAAATCTTTATTGCTTAAGCAATTGTTAGTAAGCTTTCTTTTAACCTATAATCAAAAATTTTCCTGATAGAACAGTGGTCTAGTAAAGTGAAAGAAAAGCTTCAAGTTCAGAAATTCTATTCCTAGAATATATATCCTAATTAAAACCACATTGAGATACCACCTCACACCAGCTAGAATGGCCAAAATCAGCAAGACAGGAAACAACGTGTGTTGGAGAGGATGTGGAGAAAGGGGAACCCTCCTACACTGTTGGTGGGAATGCAAGTTGGTGCAGCCACTCTGGAGAACAGTGTGGAGGTTCCTCAAGAAGTTAAAAATAGAGCTTCCCTATGA
>PISX010029501.1:0-19771 GCA_004024625.1 Mellivora capensis
CATGTTTTCAAATGAGAACTGGCAAAGGATGAGATTGGGGGGAGCTGAGAAATGATATTTTAGCCTATGTGACTTATCTTACATTCTTTATTATCTGAAGTGTTCCCTCATTCGAAGGGATGGTCATTCTTAATGGAGCGACTCCATGGTGGTTCCATAAAATAACAGTTCCATATGAAATAACATAGATTTCTCTCAAGTCTTATGATAATTCATTTATTGACCAATCCTCAATTAGAGCTACCCTGTACTGAAGAAAGGTCTTTAGATTTCCCCCAAAGAGTGAATTCCATAGTTTTTAGTGTCAATGTTTGCTCTAACTGGAGATTTGGCCCAAGATCCCAGAAATGTGAGTTTTTGTTTTCCATGGGACTTTCACCAAGGGCAGGAGCAAAAAGACTGGTCATCTCTTCTTTAAAGAACTAGAGTCTCACTCACTAATGATAGATAATTCCACCATTTCTTTCCTGTGTGTTTCTCTTTCTTAAATCATTAGGCAAATAGTCTAAAAAATTAATCCTTCATCTTCAACTTTTTATTTTAACAAACGTATCTTTTTTATAGGTTTTTGTTTTAATCTTTAAAAACAAACAAACAAACAAAGGTATTAGTACCTCTGATTCTCCACTTCTTACCTTTTCTTCCCACCCTTCTTCCTTCACTTTGATCTAATCTGTGACATTTTATCCTATTACCAGATACCGTTAAAGAGGAGCTTTAACGGAGACTATTCAAAGAGATGAGCCATGATTCTTTTGTTTGAAGGAAAAAAAATATATTCTTTTAGGTTACTTTCCTATCAAATTGAATTTTATGATTCCTGGGGTTTGTTCTTTTTGTTTTAGCATATTCATAACTGTGATGACCGCAATCAGCTTCCATCTTGAATAAAACTGCCAAATGTTTAATGAGTGTGTATTTAATTTTACAAGCCAACCAGGCTTGGTACATGGCATTTTTATTTATTTTTATTTTTTTCATTTATTTTTATTTTTTTTTTAAGATTTTATTTATTTATTTGACAGAGAGAGTGAGAGACACAAGCAGGCAGAGCAGCACAGGAGAGGGAGAAGCAGGCTCCCCACTGAGCAGGGAGCCCGATTCGGGGCTTGATCCCGGGACCTTGGGATCATGACCTGAGCTGAAGGCAGTCGCTTCACCAACAGAGCCACCCAGGTGCCCCTACATGGCATTTTTAAAGATTCAAAGCTACCTCAGACAATCAAAATGGAAAACTTAAACAAACGAACAGAAAAATTGTTTTTAAGAAGGAATTTATAAAAATGATGGTACTGAATTTGAATACAAAAGCAATGTGCCTAGGTCTTCATGAATACATCCAAATAGAGCATCAGCCTATCAAGAAAACCTTGGTTTAAGGCAACATTTACCTACTACTTATCAAAATTGCTATGATTTAAGTTCTCTGTGTTAACTAACACAGGGTTGGTCTTCCTCTACTGGAAACATTGGGGACTTAAAACCTTAGCAGGACAGTAGACGCTAATCCTGAGTAAAGACTAGAGGAGAGAAACAGTATATATTAAGAGAAGGTCTTATCCATTATGTTCCCAGGCTACAATCATGGGGTCAAAATCCAATGTACTCTAATACATAATTCTGTGGGTTAGAGTCAATAAATATAAAGCTCCCCACAATCCCAGACGTTTTCGGGGATATACCTAACCATGCGCATAGTAGAAGAGATCCTTTTACCACAAGCTTCATTAAATAGTGAGTCAATTGCACCATGAAACTAGTGACCACAGATTGGGTTTAGACAGCAGGTTGCCTGAGATTATTTCCAAGAATGAAGCGATGAGTCCTCACACAGCCTAATTTCTATCTGTGTGATTTACTGCCTATCCTGACTACTAGGTATAAAAATTCTGGTTAAATGTATCTTTTAAGTATTATAATATTTTCCTTTCTATTCTTGGAGCTAAAGCTATAAATACTCGGGTGATTTTTTTAAATAGGATTTATTGTAAAGAGGATCTTTAACTAAATCTGTTGCTTTTCAAGAGTTTACTCTGTTCTTCCAGCCAGAATTTATATCAAGGAAAAAAATCTCAAATGAAGGAAATCCCTAAACAAAATGACTTAATTGAATCATTATTTATAGTAGTGTTACTTTAGCATGAAATTAAACATTTGCTATAACCCAGCTCCGAAAATGAAATGTCATCCAGCCAAATGAAAGTCATATTTCTTTTTTTTTTAAGATTTTATTTATTTGACAGACAGAGATCACAAGTAGGCAGAGAGGCAGGCAGAGAGAGAGGAGGAAGCAGGCTCCCCGCTGAGCAGAGCCCGATGCGGGGCTCGATCCCAGGACCCTGGGATCGTGACCTGAGCTGAAGGCAGAGGCTTTAACCCACTGAGCCACCCAGGTGCCCCTAAAAGTCATATTCCCAAAGAGTCTAGTAACACAGAGTAATACCAACTGAGACAAACGTTTAACACAATTCACATATGACACATTCTTAACTCCGTAAGGAAGAAAAATACAAGAATAATTAGAAGAGAATGAACCGTGTCACAACAGTCATTTTGTTTGAGCTGCGAGCTAAGATTGTGTAAACTTTTTCCTTCTCTCAAATGCCTTCCTCTACAGTATGTTGATAATTAAACAAAAGTAAATAGCTGAGGGAAAAAGAAGGAACGCTTCACTGTGATTGTTCAGAGACGTTTCTTTGTAGCGATAAGACCACAGGTAACGTCTTCAGCCGGTAACCTCCTGCAACGTCTAGAACAACGTGAGAATCCATGGACCAAATTAACGGGACACGGGAACCTAACAGGGGCTTCCTTCACCCAACTGGAGACAATTTTGGAACACCTTCTCCAGCTTCCTTTTCTAAGGCATGGTGTGAAATAGTATATTTTAGATTTGCAGAGATCCTTGACCTCACATTGTATTTGGAAAATTAAAACAATAGGTACAAGGCATGTGGATGGGAAATAATAAAACAAAAACAGGAAATTTTTTTTTTTTTAAATGAGCTCAAAACTCAGTCCTTCCGCATGATAAAAACACACGAACCAATCTCAAGCAAGATTTCTGGCAAGAGCTCACCCATTTCTTTGCTGCCAACAACCCCCTTGATTGACCTCATCTTCTGCAACCTCACACTCCTTCACACAGAACCGCCTCGACATTTGAGTGTGCAACGCAATCAGTCATTCGGTTGTCTTTAAGGGCACACAGACAGCTCTTTGTGTTTGAAAAGAAATTTCTCAAACAATATTGGATGTGTGAGGCTTCCTTAATCCCCAACTCTCTTACTTAATTCTAACCCATTCTTCAAGTGAGGAAGCTAAAGCCGAGAGATTAAGCCACTTTCTGAAGATCACAAAGTCAGCAGTGGAGGCCGGGCCAGAATAAATTCCAGCGGTGTTTCCTTTAAGAGATGCCTGTCACTTTTAATCTACACGGTTACAGTTTTACCCCTTAAGCCGTACGTCTCCGCAATACATATTCAATGAATATTAGATAGTATGCTCATGGGCTGAACTTTGAGGTGTTAGGGCTCTCTGCCCACCCGTCTAAAGAAAATTAAGCTCATTGGAAGGAAACGTGGTCTCTATGAGCAAAGGGTTAAACACAGATTATGCAAATACAGGTATTGTCGTTGGTCCCCTCTGTTCCTTCGGAGAGCTGCTCTTCTGTTGTTGTTTTTCTTCTCCACCAATTGAGAGATTAACCTGGTCCCAATTGAAATGGCAGTCCATATCATACCTTTCCTTGATCTCCCAGCATGGCTAATAACAGCTGGGGCCCGCCAAGCAAGCGTCTTTATTTTTTCTTTATTGTTCCAGACTACACATCCGTGAACCTTCAGCATGTTATGTACTTAACCATGGCCAGGTTGATGTCATTATTTTCTGATTGTCCGGGAGCTCCCGGGGTACCGGCCCATATTGACGGTTTGTAGGGTAACCTTTGAAAGAGTAGCCCCTTCGACCACCTGCAGGTTTCGCCTGGAGCAATGACATTGCACTAGGCCCATTGGTGCGCTTCAAAACACATATTAGCACCAGTGGGCTCCTCCCGCTTGCTTCTTAATTTTCACTCGGTCTTGTTAGATCAGCCTTATCTGGGCCACAAGCAAATGCTTCACAGAGCAGATTTTTGCAGATCTCTGTAAGAAGATGTGGTCTGCGTGGGTCACCGTGGGCTTTGTCTGAATCTAAGGGGAGCTATGTGCTACCCACCCACCCACCACTCCCCCTACACCCCCACGGCCCCCATCTTGCTTTACCTTTTTTTTTTTTTCCCCTGTACCTGGGCCTGTGTCGAACTTACTAGGTGGCTAGCCTAAAGCAGACCAAACCAGGCACATGAGCACGGAACCGCAACCACAGCGGAGCAAAGTGCTTCTCTGCGTGAATCATCTCCATGCTCGGCTTTTACTAGCCTATAAAAATTGGTCTACTTGTTATCAGTTCAGACTGGAAAGCAAGCAACAGCCCTCGATTGCCTCGGGCTTTGATGTAAGCACCCCTGACTATTTCTGTTTAAACTCTAGTGGATGGAAGACACCTATAAAGATATTAATTAGCTCCAGTTGTCACCAGATGTGGTTCACATTCCCTGAGCCAGCTCTGAAATACCGGAATTTTTATTAGGCAAGGTAATGTTTATGGCTCTAATTAAAGTCTGAGTCATAAAAGGCTGAAGATGAGATGGTGGGGAATGGGGGCGGGGTGGGGGGTTGTGGGATGGATCGTTTCCTCTTTGTTTATCAACTTTCAAAAAACCGGAAGACACGTGGTTTGGATCACTGTGGCACGTTCACTTGGAGGGATTTGGCAAGAGTCTTGTGGGGTTTACACTCTGAGGAAACTTTCTGAGTTACGCTACTACAGAAAATGACTGGTCTGTGTCAGAAGTATGAGTTACATTTACACGCTTAATTATAATAATGTCGGTGGTGTGGCATTACACGATGCAAAAGAATTCAGGACTAATTGTTATTGGACTGGATACTTATTTATGGGAGATATAATATGCCAACAAAAGGAGCTAATTGTTTCTTCAGAATGGGTGAACACTTCTCAGCTCTCAGGGCGGGGTGGCAGTGAAAGGGAGAAAATCCCCAAATATCTCATGGATTCTTGGCTCCCAGGCTCCTCTCCCCACCCAGTTAGTGCCATGCCTTTAGAACTCTTGGGAAACGCTTCTGGTAATTTCTCTCTTGGATGAAAGAAAAGGGTAATAGGTAAAACATGTCCAGGTCTACCAGCCTATTTAGGAAAAAAAAAAAATCCTAATTTGAGAAGGATCTACAGGCCAAAAAGCTGTTCGGCTTCCTTCAAAAGCTTCTCTGACCTGCTTTTGAAGTGACTCTCCCATCAAACCCATACACATAATAAGACCGGCCCGATTCTGCTGACAGCCCCCATGAAAATCCGTGGGCTGTGGGTCCCCAAACGGAAAAAATCTTCAGCTCCCATCCTTTGATGACTACATCAGGGCATCCGATGTACAGTTTCATAAGATCTTTGGAGATTTTAAATGATATTCCAAAATATGCTGATGCATTTTTAAAAGATTCTTTTTTTCCCATCTGAACTCTTTTAACAAAGGTATTACACTAAGTACAAAAGCTGTCCAATTTTTTCCAAC
Source organism: Mellivora capensis (assembly GCA_004024625.1). NCBI lineage: Eukaryota > Metazoa > Chordata > Mammalia > Carnivora > Mustelidae > Mellivora > Mellivora capensis. The sequence continues at coordinate 5,633 of PISX010029501.1, forward strand.
CTTTTGGTTCTTTCTAAAACACAGTCATTTTGTTAGACATTGAAAATGTCTTGATTTAGTTGTCTTGCTATTTTGGGCCTGTCCTGCCCCCTGCGGTGGTAATAAGGATGGGGGTCCCTGCTGGGCCCTGAAGAATACCATTTCACGGCCGCCACGGAGCTGCCGGCTTTTATTTATGGAGCCAAGAAAATGAATGGGTATTAGTGTCCAAACATTTCAACATGCTCCCGCGGCCATGCACAAAAGGGACTGATTTGCAGCAAATTTCCACTTATTTTCCAAAAGTATTTACCTTGCCGGAGCTTGGCTGATCACTATAATGGCATAGCTGAGGGGGGAAAAAAATGACCATTTCAAAACCCAGTGTGTGTGTGTGTGTGTGTGTGTGTGTGTGTGTATATATATATATTTTTTTTTCTGAACCTTAAAAGTGCTCTACTTCTTCCGAATAAAGATAATACCTTTGGTTGCTAGGCTTTTATGGACATGTGGATAAATCCAAGCTGCTGGGGTTTGTAGTTCTCATTGCTTTAAACAAACAAACAAAAAAACCAAACCAAAACAAAACAAAATGGTACACAGCCCCCCAAAAGATAGTTCACATCAGCAAATAGAGACTGGGCCGAAGAGAGCGTGCTACAAGTGTCCATGGTCATTTTCAGACACTCCCCAAGAGTTAAGGCCAGGATTTTAGTGTCGGAAATTTGGTTCAGGAATTGAGGGCTGATGTGTTCTCTGGCTATGTTCACCATCTGACCACTGGCCACCTGATCGGTAGGCGATCCTGGGATGTCACAGAATCACTTCGCCTTCTTGCACTGTGGGATCCATTCATTATGTCCACAAAACTAGTTGAGCACCTACTCTGTGATGGGCATTTGACACCGACCTCAAAGAAATGTGACACGTGGCTTTAAATGTGGTTTCCTACACATTCGGGGACAGCCACGTAGGAGACCTCCCTACTTCTCCATACATTCTCCAAACCCTGCCTCTGGGCAGGGCTGCTCCCCATTCTCCAAACATGGTCTCATTTTTTTCTCCTCTGGACTTTGGTTCACTCTGCTTAGAACACAAGGAATATATTTTGCCCCAAATCTACAAATCAAAGTTCCTCCTCCTCCAATTCTAGCCAAAAGATCCATTCTTCCATGACCAGTCTCCAAAGTCCCTGAGTTGGATGTGAAGTCTCCTTCTCCGAATTGTTTGTTCAGGGCTTACTACTTCTGCGCTTCTCTGTGTGCATGGACACTGGATACTAAACCATCCAAGGGATGAGCTGATCCCGGTCATGTTACCGAAGCCCTGTATGTACGTTGCACATAGTAGGTGACCCCTCAAGGAGGTAGTGGGAGGCCTTGATGAAAGAACGAGTTTCCATGATCTCATATATCCCCCCGTCTTGTCCCTCCACAACACCACCCCACTCCGCAAGACCCAAGATTTACAAGTCCCAGGAGAAGTGTAGGTAGACATTCTCCCAGTTCCTCCAAGATTCACGTTTGCCTTCTTACCCCTTAGGTCTAGTGCACTATGGCTATAAGTCTCCTCAGCACCCTTCACAACTGCCATCATTTTATAGCTCAAACTTCTATGTAGAGCAATACGACGGTCTAAAACTATTTAGGCAAATTCAGCCCTAAACTGCCAAAATGTTGCTCACAAGCTAAGAAGTGTAGGAAATATGCAGTAAATGATAGAAACCAAACCAGCAAATTCTTTCATTCTTGCTCCCATCAACTACTAGCTCTATGACTTTGGGCTGGTTCTTTGTCTATACCTCGGTTTTCTCATCTGTAAAATGGGGATAGTAATCATAGCTCCTTCATGAAGTCACTCTTTGGGTGCCATGAGTTAACATAAACAAAACACTTAGAACATATAAATTGTCCAACATCGTTAATGATTATTTCATGTTTGGGAATCTACAGTTTTAATTTACAAAAAGCATTTGTGGTTTTACTTATAGTCTTTGAGTAAAAGATAATAAACATCTCCAAGCAGCATATCTTCTCCAATCAAAGCCACTTTCAGAAAGAATATTGCCCTGTCTTCCCACATAACAAGATTATTTTTGGAACAACTTCTTCCAGCAAATTCTGTCTTGTAGCCCTCTGAAGTCCTGGATCTCAAGGGCTTTCTAGTCCTGGCTCATAGCTGGGTTACTCCTATTGCATCCAGGTCCGCATCACAAGCTAGAAAACTACCAAGTGGCCTTCCACCTTTGGATTGCCAAATGGACATGCTATACACTGGTCAATCAATGGTTCTTTCAGCCAAGCATTTCTTGACCCACATACTTCTCACGGGTATCTGTGCTGGCTTCTGCCCTCTTTCATAAAGAAAGGCATCCATCTCTCATGTATTTATTTTATGGCCACTGTTACACGGATTTGTATTTTTATTTATTTATGTTTTTACTAATAGGCCAGATTGGTCATTCTAGTCCAGGTGTGCCAGTGACAGATGACATTACACATTTTACTTCCTCTCTTTGACCCCAACATTTTCATATGTAAAATAAAATTATTGACTCAGAATTATTTCCAAGAAGCTTTTAAACTGTATGCTCACTGATCTTAAGAATTCATCTTCAGGGAATAAAATACTCAATCCTGGGAAACTTCCCTGGAGATCTCCACAAAACGGAGCTGGTATGTCCTTACTGAAGAGCTCTTATACTAATCACAAACATCTTGGTGTCAGACAAGTCTACCTGTCTTTCATGTCTGTGGTTTGGTCAGGGCACAATTGGTCAACCAGTCATCAGTTTCCAGTATGTCAGTTATCTCAATGCCCACTTTTCCCTTCTGAGAGGAAACAGTATCTCTGACACATTCCTGAACAGAGCCTGATAAGAAACCTATGCACAACCATCATGTCACAGTGAACAGAGCTAATAACAAAACAAAAAGACACAGTTTCATCCTCAGGAAGCTCACAGGCTAGGGACATCTGGGTGGCTCAGTTGGTTAAGTATCTGACTCTTGATCTCAGCTCAGGTCTTGATCTCAGGATGATGTCTCAGCCCAACATGAAGCCCCATGTTGGGCTCCACACTGGGCATGGAGCCTATTTAAAAAAAAAAAAAAAGTTCACAGCCTAATACAAGAAATACATGTAGGAATAATTACTCTATAGATTGATAAGTACAAAACTACATGTGGGCATTGAAACGTGTCTACCAAAGTGTGCCAGAATGTGGATGGAAGAGAAGGGGTAGGAAAAAGTGGATAAGGAGAAGAGAAAGAAAGAACAAAGTAAAATCTGAATCTGGCCATGTTTTTCTGTGGGAAACTCTATGAGAAGCAAAATTAAACAGGTTTCCTTATTGCAGGATTTTCAGAGCCTTGAAATTATGACTATTGTGATACCCAAGAGCTTATTTGTGCACAAGACTAGCCTATTTTTCCCTTTTATATTTCAGGTTAAACTGTTGACATCTTGGAAAAAATAAGTTTTCTAGTGGATATAGTTGGAGAAACCCTACAGTGGGGAGATACTGATGAGTATGAGCATAGAGGATGAGTAATAGAATCAAACAGTTTGAAGTCATGTTCTGCCTCCTTTAACAATATAACCTTCATCATAGTGAGGAGTAATGAGTTAAGTTATATAAAGTGCTTAGATAAATGCTTGGCATATAAAAATATTTGGTAAAAGCTAATTTTATTATTATATCATTATTATTATCCTCATCATTGGAACATCAGGGAAACTCACCATTTGCATTGGGGGCCAGAGTTGACCCCCAGTGAATTAGGGGCACCTGGGTGGGTCAGCTGGTGGCTAAGCATCCAACTCTTGGTCTCAGCTCAGATCTTGATCTCAGGGTCATGAGTTCAAGCTCTGAGTTTGGCTCCACACTGCATGTGGAGGTTACTTAAAAAATGAAATAAAAATAAAATAAAATAATTTTAAAAGGCCCTGAATTAGTTCTTTAACTCCTGAGTTACATTCTCCAGGTAGAAGGGCCTGGGCTCATTCATTAAGTAATGAGTATGCAGTGGATCAATGGTTAGACCCTCTCCTAAAACTAAAGGGAGATTGGAGTGGGTATCAGTCATTACACTGCACATCTGCCTGCATCCCCTATTTTCAAAGGCTTCCTAGGTGAACAAGTTACTTCAGTTCACAGTGTCACTACTCAAAGGCCATTATTAAATACTATTTGGTAGTGATGCCTCAAATTAAATCTAACCACTAATTATTACAGCATCTCTTTCCAAATTTATTATTTCGGGGAAAAGGCCTACGCAAACAGCTCAGTAAATTTGTAGGTCTACCATGCTCGCTGACACTTTCTAGACACACTGCTTTACCTATAAGACAATTTTTTTTAACAAAATAGCAATCCTTAAAAAAAAACAAACAGGAAATTCTTACTGTTTGTGGCAATTTACAGGCAATTTGTGTATTATACCAAAATCGCAAATGATGATTACTCAAAATTACAGGCTAGCTTTTTTTTTACATTGTTACTTTTGAAGAAATAGTCTAAACATAGGGCAGATCTTCCAATAAATATTATGAGCAGCCTCTATCCATATTTTTCCAATTCTACTTTACAATTTTTCAAATATTTTGTTGAACTGAAAAATTACAGAAATTTCTTTCTTTCTCCCCCTCTCCTCTCTCGTCTCCCTGCCCCCTCCTCCATTCTGAATTGACAGAAATCAACTAATGAGACATAGACATCCATCCTTACATTTCTTTTTTTTTCATTTTTATTTAAATTCAATTTAATTAACACAAACTGTATTACTAGTTTCAGAGGTAGAATTTAGTGACTCATCAGTTACAGATAACACTCACTGCTCATTACATCAAATGCCTTCCTAATGCCCATCACCCAGTTATCCCATCCCCCTATCCACCCCCACTTCAGCCACCCTCAATTTCTTCCCTATAGTTAAGAGTTGCTTATGGTTTGCCTCCCTTTCTGTTTCCTCCTATAATTTTCCTTCCTTTCTCCTATGTTCACCTGTTTTGTTTCTTAAATTCCACATATGAGTGAAATCATATGGTATTTGTCTTTCTCTGTCTGGTTTACTCCACTTAGCATAATACTCTCTAGTTCTATTCATGTCATTATAAATGACAAGATTTCAATCATTTTGATGACTGAGTAATATTCCATTATATAAACATACACATCTTCTTTACCCATTCATCTGTCAATGGACATCTAGGCTCTTTCCATATTTTGGCAATTGTGGACATTCATGTTACCTCCTTATCAGAAGATACTGAATTTGATAGGACCACAGGGGAGGAAGTAAGAGAGAGTAAGTTTAATAAGTCATCAGTGTATCAAAAAATAAGAGTAATAATTATTAAACAAATACCACTCACTTTTTGAGCTGTTATTACATGCCAGGCACTGATCTATACCCTGCAAACACATTAGAACTTGCAATCCCCACCAGTGAGGTGGCCCCACTTTACAGATAAGGAAACTGAGGCTGCTCGATGCTGATAAAATTGCCCACACAGCTCGGGAGTGATGGTGAGGACTTGAAAATGGACCACACAAAATTCAAAACCCAGGCTTTACTCATCTGCTACATCACTGCCTCCCAGAACTTGTAGAAAAACTAAAATCATGATGTCCACAGAACTCATGGTTGAAAACATTTTAATGAACAAGAAATCCTTTGAGATTTTTATGAGATACAAAATAAATTTGAAGGAAAAAGTTATATTTCCAACTCAGCTGGAATAAGATTGACTAGGATATTTACCAATGAGTCCCCTAGATCCCCTGGATGTCTACATGCAAGTATAGAGACCAATGGTAGAAGACCCAGGTGATTCCACAGGCTCAGGAATTTATTTATTTAATTGATGCCTTAGCCACTCCGAACTTCAGTGTTTCCATTTGGAAAATGGGAAGAATAACTTCCTTTTTGCTTATTTCTAAATTGCTGACAGGATTAAATGAGTTGAAATATTTTGTATGAAAATAGAGTATAATATACAGAGAATATTAATTGCTAATGTTCTCCAAACTTACTAGCCGACTAGGCTTTCTCTGAAATACCTAGTTTTGTTATTTTTCTTCCTTTCTTGACATTTTAGGATTTAAAGAAACTCCGTATCTAGTGCCTGGGTGGCTCAGTCAGTTAGGCATCTGCCTTCGGCTTAGGCCATGATCCAGGGGTCTTGGGATCAAGTCCCACATCGGGCTCCTTGCTCAGCAGGGAGCCTGCTTCTCCGTCCACCTGCTGCTCCCCCTGCTTGTGCTCATGTGCACTCTTTCTCTCTGACAAATAAATAAATAAACTTTAAAAAAAAAGAACAATAAAGAAACTCCATATCTAGTCAAACTTAAAATCTTTCCATCCTGAATATTCTGTCTGTGAGCTAACAGGTTTCTGAGTTAGTAACTCTATTTTCATTTTAACTACTATTATTATGAAATATTTCAAGTGGAGCCAAAAAAATTAGAAAATAATATGACAAATGGCCACATACCTACCTGATCTCATTTTCCCTTTGCATTTCTATTTTATGTCTTTTCTTCAACAAAAATAAATAAAACATCACAGCTATAGCTGAGGTCCTTCTTGTGCTTCTCCTGTATTCATTTTATCTCTTCCCTGCCCAGTGATAATCACTGTCCTGAGGTTGGTCTCTTATTACTGCGTAAATTTGTATATTTCTCCTACCAGTATATTTTTCCTAACATACATTTACATTTTTACTTGTACCTTAAATATATGCATATATTTACAAACAATATGGAGGATGATTTTGCACACATTCAAACATTATTAAAATTGTATGTACTTTTTTCTCTTTCAATCTACATTTTGTTTAAATCAAGCTCATTATCTGTAACTGTGCTGTAAGTGTGCCTCATACTGTTCTTGTTTGTCCATTCTCTCAATGTAGACATTTAGGTTATTGCCAATTTCTTGCTGTTACAATCAATGCAATGAATATTCTATGTCTTCCTGGGCACATGCAGGACCAGATCTCTAGAACAATGGTTCTCAGTGTGGTCCTGAGACCAGCAGCATTGGCATCATCTGGGAACCTACTGCCCATGCAAATTCTAAGGTCACAGGAGCAGATTTAACAAGCCCTCCAGGTGATCATGATGCAAGCTCAAGTTTGAGAACTATTGTTCTGAACCCAGAGCTGGAAGTGGTTGGAAATAAAGTCTTTGACCTTATGTGTCTTTAATTTTACCAAGTATTGCCAAATCATTCTTCAAAAAAATTATTTGTGCTAGACACCTTCATCAAAACTTTGTGTTCACTTTCTAAGTTTTGAGCATCTGCTAGTTGCAAAATAGTTGTCTTCTTGTGATTTTAATTTGCATTTCCTTGATCAATATGTGAAGTGAGGCATCTTGTCATGTTTCTTAGCCACTTATGTTTTCTTAGATACCTTTAGTTAGTTTTTCTACTAATTCATTGATCCTTTATTGATTTGTGGGACTTTTTGGTTACTCTAGGTATTAAGCCTTTATTTGGTCATATAAGTTGCAAATATCTTCTAGTATGTAACATATTTTTAATATTTTTAGCTATCTTTCACCTCAGTTTTTTTTTATTTTAATGTGGCCAAATTAATCAACATTTTCCTTTCCCTTTTTATCTTGTCATTGAAGAAATTCTTCTCTGTCTGAATATCTTAAGACATTTACCTTTATTTTCTTCCAAATTCTTTGTTTTGTTTTTCAGATTTAGATCCTTAACCTATCCCAAACTGACCTTTATGTACATGAGGAACCTATTTAATTTTTTTATTAAAAAAATTGGTCCAGTAGCAGTTTTTGAATTATCCTTCTTCCTCCACTAATCTATAATATCAACTTCATTCTTTTTTTTAATATTTTTTATGTATTTATTTGACAGACAGAGACCACAAGTAGGCAGAGAGGCAGGCAGAGAGAGAGGGAAAAGCAGGCTCCCCTCTGAGTGGAGAGCCCAATATGGGGCTGGATTCCAGGATCCTGAGATCATGACCTGAGCGGAAGGCAGAGGCTTTAACCCACTGACCCACCCAGGTGGCCCTATCAACTTATTCTATGTAATGTTTTTACATATGTTTGAGCCTGTTGCTCAGTTCTAGATCCTATTCCAATGGGGTTTTTTTCCACCTGTATATTAATTCTGCCTATTTTACTACATTTCACTTTTTTTCTCAGTCAAGATTTTCCAAAGCTTATTTAATTTTTTAATTCTATTTTTTTGGCTTGCTATTTTATTATTTTCTGATTTTATCTTTCCTTCCTTCTATTTTCTTACACTCTTGTTCTTTATCCAGATTGTTAAGCTGAATGCTTAGCTGAATCATTTTCAGCATTTATTCTTTTACGATGTAACACTTAGGGCTATATATTTTCCTCTAAGTACTACCGTATCTGACACCCATGTAATTTGATCTAAGTACATTTTAATTTTCTCTATGCCTTCTTCTTAGTCCCTATGAATTATTAAAGGAGTATTTTCACATCCAAACATGGGGATCTTTGCCTATTTTTTTCTTATTTATCTCTAATTTTAACATTGGTCAGAGAACATGTTCTTTGTGATATTAATCATTTACTACTTACTGACATTCTCATATTGTCCAAGACATGGGTACTTTTATAAATGTGCCCTGTATAATTTTAAAAGAATGTGTATTCTCCAATCATTGAGTGAAAAATTCAATATATTCAATATGTTCCCTTTTCTTTCCTAAATACACACTTTATAACTGGCCATGGCCTCCTTCCTTTCATATGTAAAAGCAAAAAAAAAATAACCTCCTTAAGTGAATCCAAGAAACCACTGATCATAAGGAGACCCATTATGTTATCTACCACCAAGAAAGGAAATATGCTGCCAATTAACTTTCAAATCATAAGATATATTCTGATTTCAATGATTTTAAAATATGAAAAAATAATAATTCATTTGCTTTTAACTTTGGAACTCACTTGCAAGATGCTTCTTTTTTTTTAAATATTTTATTTATTTATTTGTCAGAGAAACAGGCACAGCAAAAGAGGGAACACAAGCAGGGGGAGGGAGAGAGGGAGAAGCAGGCTTCCCGCAGAGCAAGCAGCCCGATGTGGGACTCAATCCCAGGATGCTGGGACCATGACCTGAGCTGAAGGCGGATGCTTCACAACTGAACCACCCAGGCACCCCTCTTTCTGTTCTTTTTATCCTCTCAATTAACTTGTAGTTATCTGGACTTACGGTATTTTTAAATAACTAATAGCATAAGCAATTCAGTGGTAAAAGGCCTATCTTCTTATTCTTTCTTTGTGAATTATTCTTGATACTTTGATGTCTTACTTTATGTATAGATATTAACTCTTAGTGAATCTTTCTGTATAGTCTTCCTCAGGGCATCCAGCAATTCAATAGCATCAATACTTGCACTTCTGTAAACCACTCATAAATCTTTAAATTAGTTGTGGGGTTTTTTTCTCTACACTTTACTCCAATATTTCCAATTTCATATATTTACTCCTTTCTGGACTTCATCTGAGTTCCTATACTATAATGGCTTGTCTGGATTGTCACCTCACCCTCTGTGTGTTATGTTCTGATGGCCTTAATGGGAATTTTCAGACCATGTCCCACAACTGTCCCCATGTCAGCTTCTAGCAACACTCCAACCTCAAGAGTATTTTTGCCTCTGGATCCCAATGGTCCCAGTCTGAATCAATCCTCAAAAAAGATCTCCCATTCTAAAATAACCAATTATCTTTTTTTGTTTGTTGGTTTTCTACTAATATTTTCTTTCATGATCATAGAAGCATTTTTATTTTCTTCAACAAAACAGGAAAGAATAGTCAATGGAAAAAAGACTGTTTTTTCAACAAATAGTGTTGGGAAATTTGGACAGCCACATGTATAAGAATGAAACTGGACCATTTTCTTATACCGTGCACAAAGATAAACTCAAAATGAATGAAAGACCTAACTGTGAGACAGGAATCCATCAAAATCCTGGAAAGGCAGCAACCTCTAAGACCTTAGCTGCAGCAACTTCTTGTTAGACATGTCTCCAAAAACAAGTGAAACAAAAGCTAAAGTGAACTACTGGGATTTCATCAAGATAAAAAGCTTTTGCACAGCAAAAGGAACAGTCAACAAAGCTAAAAGACAACCTATAGAACGGGAGAAGATATTTCCAAATGACATATCAGATAAAGGGCTATTATCCAATATCTACATAGAATTTATCAAACCAACACCCAAAAAACAAATAATTCAGTCAAGAAATGTGCAGAAGACACGAACAGACATTTCTCCAAGGAAGACATACAAATGACCAACAGACACATGAAAAAATGCCCAATATCAGTTGGTATTAGGGAAATGCAAATCAAAACCATAGTGAGATACCACCTCACACCAGTCAGAATGGCTAAAATTAAGTCAGGAAACAACAAATGTTGGTGAGGATGTGAAGAAAGGGGACCCCTCTTACACTCTTGGTGGGAATGCAAACCAGTATAGCCACTCTAGAAAACTGTATGGAGGTTCCTCAAGAATTTAAAAATAGAGCTACCCTAGGATGCAGGAATTGCACTACTAGGTATTTACCCAAAGGATACAAACATGATTCAAAGGGGCACCTGAGCCCCAATGTTTATAGCAGCAATGTCCACAATAGTCAAACTATGGAAAGAGCCCAATGTCCATCAACAGATGAATGGATAAAGAAGATGTGGTATGTGTATACAATGGGCTATACCTCAGCCATTGAAAATGATAAAATCTTACTATTTACATCAATATTATTGGAACTGAAGGGTATTATGCTGAGGGAAATAAGTCAATCAGAGAAAGACAAATATCATATGGCTTCACTCATATGTGGATTATAAGAAATAGCACAGAAAATCATAGGGGAAAGGAGGAAAAACTGGGAAGAAATCAGAAAGGGAAACATAACACGAGAGACTCTTAACTATAGGAAACAAACTACGGGTTGCTGGAGGGGAGGTGGGTGAGAGGATGGGGTAACTGGGTGATGGACATAAGGAAGGGCACATGATGGGATGAGCACTGGGTGATAGTTACATGCAACTGATGAATTATTGAACTATATATCTGAAATTAACAATGTACTATATGTTGGCTAATTGAATTTAAATAAAAAAAAACAATTTTTTTAAAGATTGTATTTATTTATTTGGCAGGGTGAGGAGCAGAGGGGAAGGGAGAGGGGCAATCAGGCTCCATGCTCAACATGGAGCCTGATGTGGGGCTCAATCTCAGGACACTGAGATCAAGACCTGAGAGGAAACCAAAAGTAGGGCACTCAGTTGACTGAGCCCCCAACAATTATCCTTTCTTTCCTCCCTCCTTCTCCCTACTGTCTTTCTTCCTTTTTCCACATCCAGGCTTTTATTTTCAACCTGTCTCAGTTCTGTCTACAGTTGACTCCATCAGTTTCCCAGACAAGAAATCATGACGGGATCATTTATCTGTCTTAATTGCTACTGAGATTTATCAGTAGCTATCATGCTTTGGGCTCCAGCTATGTGTCAGGCACTAGACTAAGTACTTTTGCACACATTTGAACTGATCATATCAACTAGCTCAAGCAGTAGATATTATTATTATCACTCTCATATTTCAGGGGAAGGAACTAAGGCTCAGACAGAATAAAGATACAAAGCTAGTACATAGTAGAGTCGATAGCTAACCCAGGTCTCTCCGACCCTAAATATATATCCCCTCCCACTTATCATTATGTTCAATCTATCACAAAATCCTCTTGATTCTTTCCACTTTTTTTTTTTCCTTTCTGGACTTGCCCTTACACTTTGCTATCACTCTGACCCCCAACCCCAACCCATTTCCTGGCTTATTCAGATTCCTATTTACATAGTCACCATGTATTCCAATTGAGTCAAGATGTCCTTATCAAACAAACTTTTCCGAATAAGCATTTATTTTATTTAAAAGTTGTACAACAAGGCTGCACATGAATTCTTATGGTCTTCAATACTACATCCTGATGCCATTTCCTGGCTTACAGAGTCCTCCACGATCTGGCCCTAGCCCACCAATTCTCTTTATCACTTAGAGCTCCCAGTGTTTTCTTAATCCATTCAGACAGCTCTACTAGAAACTTTAAATTCATCTTAGATGTAGGAAATGTTTCCATTCTTACCTAACTTCTTAGTGTATTATGTTAGAAGTGAAAGGGATGAATAAAATAAGGAATCAGATATAAGATACAAAATCTATAGATTTTGGTAACTCCGCATAATTTCCCTATTCCTTATTTTGCCTGAGATTTATATGCCTACTCCTATGTGGCTACTCTCATTCTCTTCTCTTTACTTGGTTTGTAGAAACTTGGTGTGTGTATGTGTGTGTGTATGTATAAGACTAGTCTTACAATGTCACATCATATACATCAAATATCATATATACTGGTCTTCATGTATTAACCCTTTAGACCCCCAAAATCCTTTAGATCACTGAAACAGAGCTGTTTGGAATTGTCCTTTGACCACTTTAAATGATTCTGGAGGATACCAAGAATGACATCTTAGAATATGAGCTCTAGGCACCTTGGCCCATGTTGGGCTCAGTTACTCAACACTTAACTGAAGTAGATGGGGTTCTGTTTACCAACAAAAGGTAAGCCTTCATCAGCTCCAGTTCCAAAACATCTATATTCAAATGTGATTCAAAGTGGAAGTCCAGAATCACACATTTCAGTGTATGAGTTCAAGTCATGTATTAGAACAAAACTTGAGTCTTAAACTCTAAGTTTAGTTGTTTTCATGAATAGCAGAGATTGTGTTCTTTTTTTATTACAACCAAGAGAGATTTCCAGATGGAACTGGCTATACTGTAAAGAGGAATTATCCAAAACTGGATTAAAAAGGAAGAGAAATCCTTATGCCCTATGTAGGAAGCAGAAAATGTACTACAAGTAAAATACAAAGAAATGGGTTCTATTTCTAAGCCCATTCTTATGTCGTCTCCATCTTTCATTTGCAAAAAGTATTTCTAAGGCAAGTTCCAGTTCTGTCATCCTGAGATTTTGACTTATTAGCTCTTTCCATGATGTTAAATCCAAGCGTAGTCATTCAAATTCCCTTTTCTAACCTGAAAGTATTTTTTTAAAGATTTATTTATTCATTTGATAGACAGAGATCACAGAGATCACAAGTAAGCGGAGAGGCAGGCAGAGAGAGGAGAGGGGGAAGCAGGCTCCCCGCTGAGTAGAGAGCAAGATAAGTGGCGCTATCCCAGGGTCCTGTGATCGAGCCCTGAATCGGGCTTTCTGCTTGGCAGGGAGCCTGCTTCTTCTTCTCTCTCTCTATCTGCCTCTCTGCCTACTTGTGATTTCTGTCTGTCAAATAAATAAAAATCTTTAAAAAAAAAAATCATTTAGGTATTAGAGTTTCTTCCTAAGTCAAAGGCCATCATGAAACTCTGGATCTCTTATTTCCCTATAAGCTGGATATGACACAGAGCCTGAAGCCTACTCTACGTATGCCTCGGTGGTAGACCTTTCCCTACAGTGGGATTTCCTGATTGCCTCTTATTAGGAAGCAAATGTTGATATAGCCACTGGCCTGCAAGCATGGTAGTGTTCAAGTTTAATAACCTTTGAAAGACTGTGAATCTTGTCTTGAGTTCTAGCCAGACACTGGGAATTTCTTATACCTACCCCACTACCAGAAGGTCATATAATGTTACTGAGGAGGAACAATGTTTGTGAAAGGACAGGTGGCAGTTATGTTCATGGATGAAACCTAATTTGGAGAGAGAGAGGAAGATTTAAACTGTAGTTCTGACACTGATATAAACTGGTTTTGTTACTATGGGTAAGACACCAAATTTCTCTAGGCCTTATATTTTTTATCCTTAGAGTATGGAAATTGATTTTACTAATGATTTTCAAATGTTATTTTAAACAGTAAAACCTCCATTTGGCTGTTTATTTTTATCTGTCTAGTGTTTACTAGATCCTCTGGAGACTTTAAATAAAATCATTCCTCTTTGGAATATGTATATTAGAATCCCACAAAGGAATCTCTTTTGTATACAACATCTAAAAAATGATCAATATCTTTTGCTGAAGTATTGGTTTTAACATAAATTAATGTCTACTAAGCTTATGTCTGATACTCAAAGAGACTGGCTCTTC
>PISX010029502.1:0-19972 GCA_004024625.1 Mellivora capensis
GTCTGTGATCCGGTTATGCTTTCCTGAGTGTAGTCACCAGCATCTGTATGATTATTTCAGGGACTTACGGAGATGCTTAATGAATAATTGTATAGGAAAAATTTCTCATTTGACTACAAACATGGAACATAGAACATAGACTCTCCCCTCTTCTCCTCTCCTCTCCTCCTTCTTTCTTTCCTTTTTAATTTTTTTTTTTTAATACTTAGTTTTTTAGAGTAATCTCTATACCCAACATGGGACTCAAACTTACAACCCCAAGATCAAGAGTTGCATGCTCTACCAACTGAGCCAGTCAGGTCCCCTCTCCTCCCTCCTTCTTTTGCTTTCTTTTAATTATAATGGCAATGTATGTTCTTTTTTAATTTAGAAAAACAGAGAAAATGTTTTTGTTGTTGTTGTTGTTGTTGTTTTATTTGAGAAAAGGTTTTTTTAAAGAAACTTTTATTACCTCATCACTGCTTCCCTCCCCTGTTAATATCCTGGTCCATAATCTCACCATTTAATTTGTATGCATTGGTTTCTATGTGACAAAGTTAATTAATTACACACACTATACAATTTTGTGTTTTGCTTTAAAACAAACAAACAAACAAACAAACAAACACATTGTCTCAACCGGTGCCTGGGTGGTTCAGTCATTTAAGTGTCTGACTCCTGATTTCGGCTCAGGTCATAATCTTAGGGTCATGAGATTGAGCTCCACATGGGGCTTGGGCTGGCATGGAGTCTGCTTAAGACTCTTTCTCCCTCTCCCTCTTTCCCTCCCTGCCCTGCTCTTGCTCTCTCTATCACTCTCTGAGAAAGAAAGAAAGAAAGAAAGAAAGAAAGAAAGAGGGAAGGAGGGAGGGAGGGAGGAAGGAAGGAAGGAAGGAAGGAAGGAAGGAAGGAAGGAAGGAAGAAAAAAGGGGCACCTGAGTGGCTCAGTTGGTTAAGCAACTGCCTTTGGCTCAGGTCATAATCCCAGATTCCCAGGATTGAGGCCCTCATCAGGCTCACAGCAACGTGGGGAGTTTGCTTCTCCCTCTGACCTTCTCCTCTCTCATGCTCTCTCTCACTTTCTCTCAAATAAATAAATAAAATCTTAAAACAAAAAGAAGAAAGAAAGAAAGAAAGAAAGAAAGAAAGAAAGAACGAACAAACATTGTCTCATCACTTTTGTTCATTTTTAGTTATTTTAATGACTACATACTGTGGTATAAAGTGGTGATGCCACAACTTACTTCACCATTAGCTAGTTTTCTCCCCAGTCCAACATAGATGCTTTCTTCTGCTATTAAAACAACACTGTAATGATCATCGCTGTGCAAAAAGAATAGTGAATTCCAAAAGTGTAATGGACCAAAGAGTAAATTCATAGCTCCCGGGTCAGCATGCCAAATTACTTTCCAAAAGGGTTCTATTAGTTTACACAGACACTGGTTATGTGCAGAGTGCCCACACCCTTCACTGCCATTGGAGTTTATGGTATTTTTAATGACTTCTCTAATTTAATAGATGTTTTTGATAGTTCCCAGTTAGGATTTTCATTTCTTGGACTACTAGCAAAGTTAATTTTTTCCACAATTTGACTGCTTGCAAAGTAATTTTCTCCCGTAATTTGGTTCCCTATTTGTATTTCTTCTCAGACAAACTGACTCTTTGCACTCTTTCCCGCATATCCATCAGTGTCTTTGTGTTTTTCTAATGGATTTGTGGGAGCTCTTACTATTTAATACTTTGGTCTCCTATTTGCTGTAAATATTTGTTTTGCTTTTAAAGTCATGTACACAGAACTTTAAAGTTTCAGTGTAACAAAATCTGTGTAATTTTCCCTTATTGACTTCTGTTTCTTTTAAACTTAGGAAGCTCTTCATATACAAAATATACAAATTTGATTCCATTTCTTCTAGGTTTTCCATTTAAAGTGTTTAACTCTTTAATTTATCTTGAATTGGTGTTCATATTGATGTATGTATAGGTCTAAACTGTTTCTCAATTGCTAGCCAGTGATCTCACTCATTTGAATATTTATAACATTTTATAGTATAGATGTAATTCTGAGATTCAATCAATTATGTTTTACAGAGGTATCTATTTAAGACTTACAGCTTAAGTGATTGTAGCTTTATAAGATGCAGGCATAATCCTTATGGCTCCACAGGTAACAATTTTTTCATTAGAATGCTTCCTGGATTTTACTACATAAATTTCATTGAACATACTTATTTTTCAGTATAATATTTTCACCACTGCTTATAGAAAAATTATATATTTCCCCAAAACTCACATTTTTAATAAAAGCACAGATAGAATGTCTTGAGTTAATATAAAGAATAATAAAATTACTATTTTGTCTTGAGTCAAATCAAATTAGTAGAATATCAATAATTATATTAATATCATAATGTATAGACCATTTAAAAAGCATACTAAGCAACAGTAAAGGGGACTATATCTAGGGTGTTACATACAAAGCAAAAGTTTGTTAATAACTATATTAATCAGTGATCAGAAAGTGATGTTTTAACCATATTACATGCTAACATTGTATTTCTTATATAGAGATAAGCATTTTAGGCATTTTATTGTGTTTTGTTCCCTGCTAAGGAAATCAGTTGGGTGGATTTTGGGGGGATTTTGTTTGTTTGTTTGTTTGTTTTAAGATTTTAAATTTTTTTCCTAAAATTTTATTTATTTATTTGACAGAGAGAGAGATCACAAATAGACAGAGAGGCAGGCGGCGGGGGGTGGGGGGCGCGGGGGACAGGCTCCCTGCTGAGCAGAGAGCCCGAGGTGGGGCTCAATCCCAGGACCCTGAGATCATGACCCAAGCCAAAGGCAGAGGCTTAACCCACTGAGCCATCCAGGTGCCCTAAGATTTTATTTTTATGTAATCTTTACACCTAATGGGGGCCCGAACTTATAATGCCAAGATCAAGAGTTGCATGCTTTACTGACTGAGCCAGTCAGGCACTCCTGTTGGATGTTTTAAGTTGATATGCCAACCATATGATTTTTCTCATTTAAAATAATGGAAAATAGACTCCTATTCAACACTTTTGGGGCAATAAGTCTGATTATCAAGAACAAATTATTGACTAAGTGGGAGGTACCTATTTTTCACACTTGTGGGACTAGAACTGCCTTACCATTAATATTCTTTTCCTTAATATTTTTTCAAGCCTTTTTTTAACTGAACCACTAGGAATGAGTTTCCTAAATGATGCTCCCAAACCTCCAAATACTTTACTACATCATTCTTATAAACCATGACATTTCCTACATAACCACAATACAACCATCAAAATTGGTGAATTAACACTAATGTCCTACTACCATCTAATCCATAGACTACCCATATTTTGTCCATTGTCCCAAAAAATGTTCTTTATAGTAAAAGAATCCATTCCAGAACAGTGTTGTTTGTTGTTGTCCTGTCTCCTTAGTCTTCTTCAATGGAATAGTGTCTCAATGTTTCCTTGTCTTTCATAACCTTGACAATTTTGAAGAATGTCCCTCATTTTGGGTTTGCCTGATGTTTTTTATACTTGGATTCAGGTTTTGATTTGGGGGCAGAAATGTCACATAGTTGCTGTGTTCTCATTCTATTGTGCCACAGAGAAACACTAAAAGTTAGTGTATCAGTTTTATCCTCAAATTTGTAAAAGAACAAGAGTAAAAAAAATTACCTAAAGCTGGACAGAACAACCAATATTTCTCTTTGTTCTTGGTTAACAGTAAACCAAATAGAAGGGTGTTGTACCAGTTAGCTATTGATATTTAACTAACCCACTTCAAAACTTACAACTTAAAACAACAACCTTTTTTTAGTCCATGATCCTTTGAGTTGGCACTTGAAGCTGCGTCTAACTGGGAGGGTTCTTCTGGTCTGGGCTGGGCGGAGCTAATCTCAGCTGAGCTTGCTCATAAGTTTATGGTCAGCCAGGGACTCAGCTGCAAGGTCATCTGGGATGACTCATTTCTCCAAGCTCCAGCATTTAGAAGAGAAAGAGCAGAAGCCCAGGGTCAGAACTTAGATATCACTTCTGTCACATCTATTGGCAAGAAGTCATAAGGTCCTATAGATTCAAATTTTGTGTAAGTAACAATTTTTATGAATGGGAAGGGCAAATGCTGTTGATTAAATAGTCAATTCAAAGTAAAAGTGGTTAAAAAAAAAAGAAGTAGAAGTTTTTCTGGTTACCCATGGCTATGTAATAAATTGCTTCCAACTTAGTCGCTTAAAACAACCAGTTTATTTTGCTCATGATTTTTACACATCATGAATTCAGAAAGGGTTTATTTCTGATCTATGAGGCTTCTGTTGGGGTGGCAAGGACTGGAGGATCTACTGCTAAGATGATTATTCCACTGGGATGTGGCACATTTGTTGTTTGGCTCTCTCTCCTGACACATGGTGTCTCATCTTCCAGGGTCTCTTCACTTGTCTGGGCTTCTCACTGCATGCTGGTATTAGGTTAGGTATGTTTCTTTAGACCTGACTGACTTCCAACACTAAGAGTTCCAAGAAACAAGACGAGAAAGTTGCCTATTTCCTTAAACCTGGATCCAGAAACCGGTGTAGTTTCACTTTGGCCACTTTCACTTGATTAAAACAGTCACAGATTTTAATCAGGTTCAAGGGGAGGAAAGCAGATTCCCCATTTATCCATAGGAAGAGTGTCAAGGAATTGGTGGCCATCTTTACTCTGCCTAGGGTCACAAACTATTTGTATTCTTCCCACATGCAAAATTTGCTAACCCCCTTTCACAGTCCCCAAAAGTTGTACCCCATTATGTCATTTGACTTAGGTTTAAGGTTGCAGATCTCAGAGCCAGGTGCAGATAAACGTCCTTGGATTTGGTTCCTCAGGTATATGTCCTCTTAACATGAAGTCCTGTGACTAAAGACTTAAGTTAATTGTGCGCGCGCGTGCGCGCGCGTGCGCGCGCACGCGCACACACACACACACACACACACACACACCAATGTACAAGGCTGGGGCAGGCCAGTGTAGACATGGGCTTTCAAAATGGGAGAAAACAGGAGGCACAGAGCAATCACTGTTTCATAACAATGCTGACATCCAGAGAGGTATTGACAGTACCTTCATTAAGCCCTGGTCCTGCACCCTGGTACACAGCTCTGTGGATCTTGGTTTTGTCTTCTAAGTCATTTCTCATTTTCCAAAAGAAATAGTCTGTGTTTTCTACTGAGTAAGTTTCTAAACCTGACTCCTTCTTCTATTAATTTGCAGATCCAGAGCCATCTTTCTAATTTTATATTTTCTCTGACACTTTCATCTCAAGGTACTATAATTTGTTTAAAAACATCATAGGGGTGGGGGGAAGACGCCTGGGTGGCTCAGTTCATTAAGCAGCTGCCTTCGGCTCAGGTTGTGATCCCAGGGTCCTGGGATCGAGTCCCACATCCGGCTCCTGGCTCAGCGGGGAGCCTGCTTCTCCCTCTCACTCTGCCTAATGCTCTCCCTGCTTGTACTCTCCCTCTCTGTTAAATGAATAAATAAAATCTTAAAAAAAAAAAAACCATCATCGGGGCCACCTGGGTGGCTCAGTTGGTTGAGCAACTGCCTCTGGCCTGGGTCATGAACCTGGAGTCTTGGGATTGAGTCCCATGTCGGGCTCCCTGTTCGGCAGGGAGTCTGCTTCTCCCTCTGACCTCTCCCTCTCATGCTTGCTCTCTCTCTATCTCTCTCTCTCTCAAATAAATAAATAAAATCTTATAAAGTTAAAAAAAACATGGGATTTCTGTGTATAAAACTGTAATCCATTCTATTAGATAAAAATCATGCCTACAAATATTTTTGAGATAGGCTCTTCTCTACCTTTGGTCTTCTGCAAAATTGCTTAAGGATGGGACAATGTCCTTAAAATTATTAGAAAATCTATTGTTTAACAGAGGGACTATAAAGGTACCCTCAAAATCTAGCTGATAGAGTCTATGAATACCAACTTAAACTTTTCTGAGATCTTATCACAGAAATTTGTACTTGCAGTTTGACTTCATCTTTGCCCTGAGTCTTTGCTTTACCACCCTGGTTTTGATCTTTTCCTGAGGCTACTTTGTACCTTAAAAATGTTTTCTCAAGGGGCACCTGGGTGGCTCAGTGGGTTAAAGCCTCTGCCTTCGGCTCAGGTCATGATCCCAGGGTCCTGGGATCGAGCCCCGCATCAGGCTCTCTGCTCAGTGGGGAGCCTGCTTCCTCCTCTCTCTCTGCCTGTCTCTCTGCCTACTTGTGATCTCTGTCTGTCAAATAAATAAATAAAATCTTAAAAAAAATGTTTTCTCACCTGGAAAACAGATGGGAAATAGTTCTTTTTTTTTTAACCCAACTAGTCTTGGCTCCTATATATTTCTTATGAATTCTGCAAAAAAAAACCACTAATAATAATTTCATTAGCTTATTTCTCCCCATGCATATTTTATCATATGCAGATACAGAAACCAGTTGTTACTTTTAACAACCTACTTATCAAGATCCACTGGCTCATTATGTCCATCTTGTTTCCAAAATACTTCAGGTGATAGTTTTGCACTTCTGTAACTATAATTGTAACTATACATTATATAACTATACATTATATAACTCTACATTATGGGTTGCCATTCTGCCAAGCCTCAATAATAACTTTCTGTCCTTCCAGTCTCAGTTAACATCTTTGTAGTCTCTGCCCACCATTCAGTCTCAAAATCCATGCCGCATAGTATAGGTTTTTTTGTAATGGCAACACACTTTTACTAGGTACCTATATATTGATTCCTATTATCTATTGCTTCTTAACAAACCACCGCAAAATCTAGTATCCCAAACAACTATTTCATTTGCTCAAATTTTGAAGGTGGAGAATTCAGGCACATTCAGGTGACCTCAGCTGGGCAACTTGTGTCTGATCCATTTGTTGATCAGTGGGGGTCACTGGAGCTGGCTATCCACTTCAAAGATGGCTTATATGTTTCACTCATATGTCCAGCTTAATCTCAGTGCTCCTTTGTCTCTCTTACTCCACATGGTATTCATCCTCCAAGGCCTTTTCATAAGGCTCTGGTTTCTCACATCATGATGATCTTAGGGTAGTCGTACTTCTTCATGGAGGCTGGCTTCCATAAATGAGTGTTCCAAGTGAGAAGACATAGAAGCTGTAGGTCTCCTAAGCTCTGGGTTCCCAAACTAGCAGAGTATCATTTCCACTATATTTTATGCATCAAAATAGTCAGGGAGCCAACTTAATTTTAATTGGAGGAGACATAGAGTCCACCTCTTAATGGGGGAAGTATCAAAGATTTTGTGACCATCTTTAATACACCACAAAGTTGAATCTATTGTTCTCCATACTTTAACAGACCAGGAGATTTGAAATCAGAAGACCATCCAGTATGATTGATGCCCAAGTCTAGTCTCCTTCACTAATGTTTATTATCTTGGTTTCATTTTCCTTCTCTGATTCTCAGTCTCCTCATCTGCAAATACAATAGGACATAAGTATTCTGTAATTTAAGATTCATGGCTACCTTTATATTAGAATCATCCTAAAGGTTCATGATATGAAATAATTTGTCATTTGGTCAAAATATCCATTTAAATCATGTTTATTGTGAGACTGCTGATCCTGGCCTATTTATAAACATCTACATACAACTCATTAGAGCTTTGTTTCTCTCTTATGTCACTTAAGCAGTAATTTTTTGTAGTTTATTTTAAAACTTTATTCCTTAGGGGAACAAGATAAAGATATCCACTCTCACTGTTACTGTTTAACATAGTACTGGAAGTTATAGCCTCAGCAATGAGACACCAAAAATAAATAAAATCCATCTAAATTGGCAAGGAATAAGTCAAAGTTTAACTATTTGCAGATGGCATGATATTCTATGTA
Organism: Mellivora capensis; assembly: GCA_004024625.1. Classification (NCBI taxonomy): domain Eukaryota; kingdom Metazoa; phylum Chordata; class Mammalia; order Carnivora; family Mustelidae; genus Mellivora; species Mellivora capensis. Next base: position 7,879 of record PISX010029502.1, read on the forward strand.
GAAAACCTGAAAGACTCCACACAAAAACTTGCTATAACTGATACAGGAATTCAGCAAAGTCACAATGCACAGAAATATCTGTACAGGCTATCAGTGTACAGAAATCTGAAGCATAATGAAGCAGTAAAAAAAAGAAATCAAGGAATTGATCCCATTTGCGGTTGGACCAAAACAATAACATACCCAGGAATGAACCTAATTAAAGAGGTAAAAGATCTGTATTCTGAAAACTATAGAACACTTAACGAAAGAAATTGAAAAGGACACAAAGAAATGGAAAAGCATTCCATGTTCATGGATTTGAAGAACAAACATAATTAAAATGTCTATATTACCTAAAGCAATCTACACATTTAATGCACTCCTAACAAAATACCACCAGCATTTTTCACAGAGCTAGAACAAACAATCTTTAATTTATCAAATGATAAATACCCTAATGGGGATGTCAGACTTTGGGCTTCTCTGAGTATGATGACCCTTTAAAAGTAGGCCTGTACCTTGCAGGATCCTTGTAGCTATAACATCAACATCCTACAAGAGATATTTATATGACCCAGAAATTGCTGAATCTTAAAACTTGTGTGGAACCACAGAAGATCCCAAATAGCCAAAGCAATTCTGAAAAAGAAAAAAACTGAAGGCATCACGATTCTGGATTTCAAGCTATATTGCAAAGCGGTAGTCATCAAGACAGTATGATATTGCCACAAAAGAAGACACATAAATCAATGGAACAGAACAGAGAACCCAGAAATGGAACCACAAACTATATGGTCAACTACTCTTCAACAAAGCAGGGAAGAATATCCAATGGAAAACGCACAGTCTCTTTAATAATTGCTGTTGGGAAAACTGGACAGCAACATACAGAAGAATGAAACTGGACCACTTTTTTGCACCATACACAAAAATAAATTCAAAATGGATGAAAGACCTAAATGTGATGCAGGAAACCATCAAAATCCTAGAAGAGAACATAGGCAGAAACCTCTCTGACCTCAGCTGTAGCAACTCCTTACTATTGGGACTTCATCAAGATAAAAATCTTCTGCACAGTGAAGGAAACAACTAACAAAACTAGAAGACAGCCTATGGAATGGGAGAAGACATTTGCAAACAACACATCTGATAAAGGCTTAATATTCAAAATCTATAAAGAATTTACCAAACTCAACAACCAAAAAAACAAATAATCCAGTTAAGAAATGGACAGAAGACATGAATAGACACTTTTCCAAAGAAGACATCCAGATGGCTAACAGACACATGAAAAGATGCTCAACATCACTCACCATCAGGGGAAGACACCTCAAAACCAAGATGAGATACCACATTACACCTGTCAGAATGGCTAAAATTAACAACACAAGAAACAATAGAAGATTCAGAGAAAAGAGACCCTCTTGCAATACTGGTGGGAATGCAACCTGGTGCAGCCACTCTGGAAAAGAGTATGGAACTTCAAAAAGTTAAAAGAAAAAAAAAGTGAAAAGAAGAACTACCCTATGACTCAGCAATGGCATTACTAGGTATTTACCCAAAGGATACAAAAATATTGATTTCGATGAGATACATGCACCCCACTATTTTTAGCGGCATTATCAATATAGCCAAACTATGGAGAGAGCCCAAATGTCTACCAACTGATGAATGGATAAAGAAGATGTGGTGTGTGTGTGTGTATGTGTGTGTGTGTGTGTGTGTGTGTACATACATGTATGTATGTATATATATGTATATATACAGATACACACACACACAATGGAATATTACTCAACCATCAAAAAGAGTGACATCTTGTCATTTGCAACACTGTGGTTGGACTAGAGTCTATTATGCTAAGTGAAGTTAGTCAGAGAAGACAAATATCATATGATATCATTCATATATGGAATTTAAGAAAGAAAACAGATGAACATATGGGAAGGGAGAAAAGAAAAAAAAAAGCCATAAGACACTCTTAACAATAGAAAGCAAACTGAAGGTTGGTGGAGGATGGGTTGTATGTAAGCGATGAATCACTGAATTCTACTCCAGAAACCAATATTGCACAGTATGTTAGCTAAAATTTAAATTAAAACAAACAAACAAACAACTTTGGTCCTTACAGGGAATTTTCTATTTTAAGTTATACTGGTGATGGAAGAAAAACCAAAGACAAATAAAAGATGTGGCTCTTAAAAGTTTTGGATAAATAAAATAGAAGGATGTTCCATTTAATAGAGTCTCTAGTGCTGACAGGAATGAATATGCCATCAAATTCAATATTTCATCTGTTAACTTAAAACACATAATGAAGTTTCTACTTTTCTACTATATTTTTGACTTTGGAATTCCTAAAGGTCTCCACATTTATCTATTGTGAGTGACAAAGGTCTAGTAAAATGATATATCTAAAATTAAAAATGAGATAATGTATGAGTTGCTGAAATGTATATAAAAATAACCCATTGACCTAAAACACTAGTGTTTCACTAGAATGTAGGTTCTTGAGGACATGAACCATAGTATTTTTGTCTTTGTGTCTCTAGTACATAGCATACTGCCTAATACATATGAGTGTAGAATTTTCCTATTGAAAATGACAGAAATCCAATTCAAATAACTATAAGGAAAAATGGGAATTTCTTGCCTCACTTTATCCAAGAAAGTGTGATAAAACTGTGAGGAGAGCATCTGGATCAAAGGAATAGCTGGAAGTACTTCTCAGATATACCAGGAACTACATCTTTCATTTCTTTTTTCTTTGAGAGATGATTACATTCACCTTCCAAGGCTTGCATCTTACAACTTCCAATCTGTCTTTTACCAAGCCCAACAATCTTGGATTTTATTTGTCAATTTTAGGTCAGGTGATAATCTCTAGAGCAATCAAATATGAGTTGAAGTTGAGGAGTTTGATGATTGGTCCCTCTGGGTTCATGCTTCTACTCACAAACAAATCCACCATGGCCAAGAGATCATGTGAAAGCATATAGGTTTCCAAGATAGTCACAAGGAAGAGACAATGTAAGTTATAAGATGAGAAGATTTGGAATTGGTTTCTGGAGCACATGTTTTCTAATTTCTAATTTCTAATAATCTCAGTATTTGACAAAAAGTTGCTTAACAAGTATCTGTTACTTCATATCATAGTCCATAAATTTACTCTAAATGTCATGGTTGTATAAGGGGCCATTAATATGTCAGCCGTGGTTGCACAATCAGACAAGACATTATCACAACTGCCACATAACTAGCTCCCTCCACCACAGGAACTACTGCCTGGGGTTCTAATTTCTGTCTGACAGCTCTATCTGTAAGGCTAGGAAGTCGGCAAATTACAACAAAAGGTGAGGCATTTGGGATTCCTCTCTGATAAGCTGGCAAGGAAAAACTGACTCACTGATACCATCGGAATTTGGGTGACCCATTAGGTAAAAAAATAAATTCTGGAAATTATGATCCATTATTGGCAAAGAAATACCACTGCCATGCAGGTGAGGACTGTAAACTATAGTTAGATTCTGCTATTTTTAACAACAAACTGCTCAGTGGCCACTTATTCAAGAAACATTAATTAAGGGACACCTGGGTGGTTCAGTGGGTTAAGCGTCTGCCTTAGACTCAGGTCATGTTCCCAGGGTCCTGAGTTTGAGTCCCACGTCAGGCTCCCTGCTCAGCAGAAAACCTGCTTCTCCCTCTCCCTCTGCCTGCTGCTCTACCTATTTGTGCGTGCTCTCGCTCTCTCTCTCTGTCAAATAAATAAATAAAATCTTTAAAAAAAAAAACCATTAGTTAAGCCTCTGCTAACCCAGAAATATGGAAAGGACTCCCTCATCCATTCTTCTCTATGATCATTGGCTCTGTCTTCCAGAAACATTTATTTAGGAAGTGTTTATTCACAAAACATTTATTAAGCATCTCCCAAGCCCCCAAGAACAAATTTATACATAAATCATTTTAATACAAAATGATAAGTTTAAAAAAAGTGATAAGCTTAATGTTAGATATGCAAGATTTCTCTGAGATGGCACTTGAAGTAAGTTTTAAATAGTAGGAGTTAACCAGGCAAAAAGGAGGAAGGAGGGTATTGTAGGAAAGTATGAATAAAGAAGCATCAAGGTATGAGGAAGATACTCAAAATACTTTGGTGTTCCTGAAACAAAAATCATAAGAAAGTAACAAGAAATGAGACTGCAAAAGAAAACAGGAGTTGTGCGTGTGGGGTAATTGGGTGATGGGCATTAAGGAGGGCACATGATGTGATGAGCACTGGGTGTTATACACAACTGATAAATTATTGAACACTACATCTGAAACTATTGATGTACATTATGTTGGCTCATTGAATTTAAATTAAAAAAAAAAAGTGTTGCCTGCGTGGCATGTCAGTTAAGTGGCTGCCTTTGGCTCATGTCATGATCCCAGGTCCTAGGGTGGAGCCCTGAGTCAGGCTCCCTCCTCAGTGGCAGTCCACTTCTCTCTCTACCCTCTGCCTTTCCCCACCATTCATGCTCTCCCTCTCTATGTCTCTCTCGTTCACTCTTTCTCAGTCTCACATAAAGAAATAAAACTTTCAAATAATAATAGTAATAAAAAAAGAAAAAGAAAAGAATACAGCAGTTATGTCACGAAGAGCTTGGGATGCTATGTTAAGGGAGCTGAAGTTTTATCTTAGAGGGAATGGGAGGCCACTGAACTGTTCAGTAGCAACATCTGATCAGTCTGGTTGATGTGTGGAGGATAGATATGGCGTGTCCTAATGATGAATGACCTACACCAGGTTTGATTTGTTTTACTTCAACAATAGTGTCATGGCCTTGATGACAGCAGTATCTGTAAAAGGTTATGTTTGGGGAAATAGTCAAGGAACCATTTTATCTAACTGTAATTCCAAATTTTATTCCTTAAGTAATTCCAAAGAGAATCTAAATGGGGAAATAGTCAAGGAACCATTTTATCCAACTGTAATTCCAAATTTTATTCCTTAAGTAATTCCAAAGAGAATCTAAATGGGGAAATAGTCAAGGAACCATTTTATCTAACTGTAATTCCAAATTTTATTCCTTAAGTAATTCCAAAGAGAATCTAATTGGTTACCCGTAACTTCTCATTCCCTTTGTTCTCAATATCTCTACCCTCTGCTGCTCTAATATTTTTTCTTTATGCCTTATTATCATCTTTCCACTACAATGTGGGAACGTATGGTAGGCATATATTCACTTAGATTCCAAAATCTTGTTGGATAAACGTAAAGGCCTCCTACTCAGAGACAAAGAATGCACTTCGATTCTGTGTTCCATTATCCTCCTTGAGCACGTCTGAAGTGAGCTTTGGAGAATATACTTTCGCTGGGGACTAGCTTTCTGCCCATCAGAAAGTAGGTACCTATGGATCTTTTTAACTCCTGAAAGTCACAGACTTTTAAAGTTTTGGCTTATGGTTTTCTAATGGTAAGATTTAAAACTTAGTAGGAGATGTAGAAATAGAGAAAGACAAAGAGGTATCTTTTATCCGATTGAAAGATTTTATTTAATCCATTCAGAGGTTTCCATGTTTGTGCCTTGATATGATGGTTACAGTACAGCTGAATATGAATCTTCCCTGTTGTCAGATCCATTTCCTAGTTTATCTTTATGTTTGGCATTAATAAGCGATTAATAAGCCTCTGCCATGAAAATATCCAAAGTTTGGACAGTCTTTATCTCCTTTTATTTCTACTTTCAAATCAAGCAATTCTCTTCAGAGCTGATATTTTTCTTGTAATACCTTAATAAATACAGTCAACGGCAACTAATACATGCTCCTAGCATTTTGTCATCCAACCTCTTTCCCTAAACTGTGTGTGTATTCCATACTACCTTCTAAGTTTTAGAAAAGAGAGATTTACCAAATGTTTTGCCATTACATAAAGTGAATTACGAGGGGCGCCTGGGTGGCTCAGTGGGTTAAGCCTCTGCCTTTGGCTCAGGTCATGATCTCAGGGTCCTGGGATCGAGCCCCGCATCGGGCTCTCTGCTCAGCAGGGAGCCTGCTTCTCCCCTCTCTCTCTGCCTGCCTCTCTGCCTACTTGTGATCTCTCTCTCTCTCCATCAAATAAATAAATAAAATCTAAAAAAAAAAAAAAAAAGAATTACGATCCTTCTAAGTAATAATAATTTCCTTCCTACCTGTTGCTTGGGCCCCGAGCTAATACCACGTATCCCCAGTATATTGTTTACATCCCAGTATATTGTTACATCAGTGCTATATGTCTTTCACTGATCTTTACATCAGGGGGATAGACTAAGTTATGCTCTAACAGACAACCCTCAAGTCTCAGGAATGAAAACAACAAGGGCTTCCTTCTCACTCTTACCCACATATCCATTCGCATCAGTGTGGCCTTTGCTCTGTCACCCTCCCTAGAAAGCCACCTGAACAGAGACCGGGACTCTGTGATTCCATGATGGCTGAAGCCTATGCCATCCAACAAGGTAATCACTGGCCGTATCTGTCTACTGAGTCCTTGAACTATAGCTAGTCCAAATTTAGATTCAGTGTAAAATACATACCCCACTCAAAGACTCAATATAAAAAAAGGAATGTGAAATATTTCAAGAGTAATTTTCAATATTGATTACCTGTGGAAATGAGAGTTTTGGTACAAACTATCCTGAGTTGTAGTAACATTACCACTAAAATTAATTTTACTTTGTTCTTTCTACTTTTTTAATGTGACTACTAAAAAAGGTAAACTTACATACATGGCTGGTATCATGTTTCTATTGGATGGGTCTGGTCTTGTCAGAAAAAAGGAAACACACCCAAGTGCTCACTGGTTCTTAAAGTTTCTACCTAGGAGTATCACAGACAACTAGCACTCATGTTTCTTTGTCCAGAACAAGTCACATGGTCACACCTGACTTTTTTAGGAAAGAGGAAGTAGAACTGAACCCTATGCGCTCAGGAGACCCAGAACGACTTAGTCTAGAGCACTACTTACACCCACAACTTCTTTCTTTAGACAACTTTACAAATGCTGTCCACAATAGCCAAACTATGGAAAGAACCTAGATGTCCATCAACAGATGAATGGATAAAGAAGATGTGAGATAGATAGATAGATAGATATATATGTATATATATATATATATATATATATATATACACATACATACACACAATGGAATACTATATGCAGCCATTGAAAGAAATGAAATCTTGCCATTTGCAACGATGTGGATGGAACTAGAGGGTATTATGCTGAGCCAAATAAGTTAGTCAGAGAAAGACAATTATCGTATGATCTCCCTGATATGAGGCAGGGAGGGAGGTTTGGGGGAGAATGGAAGGAAAAAATGAAACAAGATGGGATCGGGAGGGAGGCAAACCATAAGAGATTCTTAATGTCACAAAACAAACAGGGTTGCTGGGGGGGTGGAGGAGTACGGATAAGGTGGCTGGGTTATGGACATCGGGGAGGGTATGTGCTATGGTGAGTGCTGTGAAGTGTGTAAGCCTGACGATTCACAGACCTGTACCTCTGGGGCAAATAATTCATTACATGTCAATAAAAATAATTAATTTAAAAAAAAACAACTTCACGAATGCCAACTATGCAGCTGAATTAACATTAAATGTCAGTGAAGGGTGGAACTTCATCAGTTTATCATTCCCAACACTTGCTTTTCTCTTTACAGCCCCTGTCCTCATGCACGTTTCCCAAGAAACACTGACTGATGAGCTAACGTGAAGGAGAAACACTTTTAAGAATTAACTTGCAACCCTGCTTAGGGGCAGTGACACGCATTACTGCTGACCACCAGGGAAGAGATGCAGGAGGGGATTCTCTGGGTGGGAAGCAATCAGAGGTGGAGTGGTTATTGGTGAGCCAAACGTCATGAAGTGTATAAATAAGGATGTACAACCACGGCGTCCGGGTATTTAGAACAATCATGAAACAAAAAGCAGCCTGTGTGCGTGCACTATCAGTCGGCAGAGTTGCTGTGGGGGTGGTGGCTGCACAGAAAAACAGGCAGGAAGCTGGGCTGGGAGAGCAAAGAACATGTGATATATATGTGGATCTGGGTTGCACAGCTAGGCCTGCAACCTGCCAGGAGACCAGGGGCCAGAGGCAGGTACAGATTAAGCACAAGGGCAGCGTTGTGAAACAGACCACCAGTCTGGGCAGCACAGCAATGACCAGTCAGGCCGGATAGCGGGGAGCGAACCAGTCTGGAAGGTAAGAAACTAGGGGTCCTTCAGCACTACAGAGAAAGGCCAGCAAAGTGACCTGAACGCTTTACCGGAAGGAAAAGGGCAGGGCAAAATGAACAAAAGGAGAGGTGCAAAAGTCGAAAAGGAAACCTCAGTGTTGCAAGCGGTCTACAGGCACAACCGGGACACTTCCTGTTTGCTTTTTTCTGGTACAGGAATTAGTTCCTGGCTTAGTCTGGAAGCCATTGGTGAGAGGAGGTAAGAGGGTGAATCTGCCAGAAGTAGGGAGTATTCTCAGAGAGATGAGAGACTCTCTTGATCAGTTCACACTAAAAGAGCCGGTAATTACTCAATGAGGTCTTTGAAGCTCACACACTACCCAGAAAGATCCGTGATGTCTTTACAGGTGCATGTTGGCTTCATGACCCATTTTTAATGGAGGACATGTTCATCCAGAAATGGCTGTGGTTGGCCCAGAGCCAGTCAACTTATCTTGTTCTAGCCTTCCATGTGATCTGTGCTGTGCACTGATAAACTGACTATCGAGGCAAGGCAGAGCAGGCTGGAAGCATGATTCACTCCAAGGCTAACGGCAGTAGCGCACATTATCCCCCAACATTTGGCCAGCAGGGCGATCTCCTTCCTGAGAGCTCACACTTCAGTTTTGTTTGTTGGTTAAGTTGCTTGGCTGGGAGGTGATGATAGTGTTCTTTGGGGTTTCTTCCTTCCTTCCTTTTCTCTTAGCGTGAAGATCATTTATTTACCTCAGTAGTGGGGGCAGGAAACTCATCTGAAAGTGGAAGGTAGAGGTGTGGAGACAGGCTGAAGGACTGGGCTTTCTGAGGGCACAACCAGAGTCGGCTCACTCTGTGCAGAAGCCATTAGGCTCCTTAGTGAGAAGAAGGGAAATGCATCTTGCTTATGAAGCCTGAAGAAGGCAGGACCAGGACTTGTGGAGGACACTTGAGCTGGCGGCCTTCTGCCCTCCTGTTTCCCTACCACACACTCCCCTGGGGACTCCATTCATTCCCATGAATTTCAGTGCCATCTCTATGCTGACAACCTCCAAGTCCCTGTCTCCAGGTCAGACCTGCTGCTTCTGGGCACCTCGGTGCTCATCCTGCACCATTCTCCCTCTTGCTAATTAACCGTCAGCTACCCTGATTTTCTTTCCATTTCTTCAACATACTGACCTCCAGAGAATTTGCATATGCTCTGCTTTCTGGCTGTAATACTCTCCCTTCAGCTGCTTGCATGATCATTGCTCTCTCTCTCTCTTTTCTCTCTCTCTCTCTCTCTCTCTGTCATCCTTCCTGTCACCTCCTCAGAAAGGCCTTTCCAGAATGGTCACCTTCCCCTATCATTCTGTCTTGGCCTCTTGCTCATTTCATTCAAAGTACTTTTTGCAGCTTGTAATAATGTCCTAATTGAATGATTTTGGTTTTTTGAACCACTACCACCTAGCCTGTGCCTTGCATGTAGAAAGTACTCAATGTGTTTTACTGTTATTGTTTGTTCCATCTGTCTTACACCTGAATTCCACCATCACAGTTGCCTAAAAGGCACCTGGTTGTCCAAAGTCGGTCTGTTCAGTAAACTGGGGGGTATGGCTGCAATAAGGGACACCAAGCAAATATCCAGAAATTCTGCTGGACTGAAGAGGGTAACGTGTCAACCAAAACTGCCCCATTACATAAGTAGGAATATTTTCCAGTCTGTGCTTCAAGACCTCACCCATCAGCAATTCACTCATCATGTGTAAGAAGGAGAAAGCCTCTGCCTGCGCTTTAGATCTTGCTCAATGCACGCCCGATTGGGCACGAGGATACTCTGAGAACACAGCAGATTATACATAGATTCTAGAGGTCCACAGGAAGCTTGGGCAGGTAGGCAAAGAGTTCCCAGGGTATATCTTTTGTTGCTGGTTGGGGACACACTGGTACAGTCTGAGCCAGAGTAAAGAGCTCTCCTTCACAGTAATTAGACTTCACGAGGGTCTAAGTCCCATGGCACCAGCTTGGAACAGAACTGATAAGACCCACCTTCTTAGAGGGGCAGCGTGATAGAAGAAAATCCAAAGCATCAAGGGGAGCTGAAGAAACATGACATAGGGCAGCGTGAGAGTGTGTGCAAAGTGAAGTAAAACCATATTAGGAAGAGAGGCCCTCTCAGCAAAGAGATAGGAGAGACCAGACTATGAGTCAAATAGAAATGATAAACAAGATCCAACTATGGGAGGCACCGGTGGTCAGGCTGGGAAGTTCCTCCTAGAGTTGCCTCCACATCCCAGGGCAGTAGACCTGCTTTTGTACCTCCAGCCTGGTAAGGTGCCAGAAATTCCACCTGCCCTGCTCCACTTAAGAACTGTGTGCCTGAATGGCCTCAAAATTCCCCCGCAGTTTTAAGAATTTAAGAAGTTGCTTCAGATTGCTGGCAAGGCACTCAGACAGAAGGTCAGGAGGGAAAGGGGAGAGGCAAGATGTGACAAGACAGAGTGAACTGTGGAATGGCTCCTTGAGTACCAGGTGTGGAGTGTCTGCCCCCAGGGCGAGTAACTCAATCCTTGTCTTTACCAAATGACTCATTTAAGTTCATCCCACAACACTGTAGTGGAAAGGTATGGAGATCACAAGTTTCTAGGGAGCTCTATTCTCTCCTGTTGGGTACCCCAGGTGTTTATATTAATGCCCAAGAGCTCGGCATTTATAAAGAAAGAGAACTATATTTATCTGTATACCCCCGTTATAGGGACAGAAGGGCAAAAATGCAATTTATTCCCTCAAAAAACTTTAAGATTTGGGGCGCCTGGGTGGCTTAGTGGGTTAAGCTTCTGCCCTCAGGTCATGATCTCAGGGTCCTGGGATCGAGCCCCGAGTCGGGCTCTCTGTTCAGCAGGGAACCTGCTTCCTTCTCTCTCTCTCTGCCTGCCTCTCTGCCTACTTGTGATCTCTGTCTGTCAAATAAATAAATAAAATCTTAAAAAAAAAAAACTTTAAGATTTAAGGATAGAAAACTTCAGGCATGAATGAATTCTGTAGCTCGAACCTCCTCTTCCAAAGCCAGCCTCCCTTTCCCTTTTCCTTGGATCTGGTTTCATTCTCAGACCGACTCTATGTCCTAGCTTACTTCATTTCTCTTCTTAAGATAAAAAGGAGCATTTATTCCTCAGTAATTCCAACAAAGTTCTCAAAACCGGCTCTGTTTGGACTAACTTAGTCATATGACTCTCTCTAAACTAATCATTATGACTACCTGGACAGTATGGGAGGGAAGTTTAATTTTACCTGAATCACATGACTAAGGGTAGGAGATGAGTAATTTCCCCTCCAATATTAAAATACTGTGAACTATAATAAGAAGGAGGAGCAAAGGCTGGAAAAAGAAATGCAGAATAACAGGGGGACTGGGATAAAAATAGGTGGGAATCCATGGAGCCAATTTTTTTTTATAAACATATTTTTATCCCCAGGGGTACATGTCTGTGAATCGCCAGGTTTACACACTTCACAGCACTAACCATAGCACATACCCTCCCCAATGTCCATTACCCCACCCACCTTTCCCGACCCCCTCCCCCCAGCAACCCTCAGTTTGTTTTGTGAGGTTAAGAGTCACTTATGGTTTGTCTCCCTCTCAATCCCATCTTGTTTCTTTTCTTCTTTTTCTACCCCTCTAGTCCCCCATGTTGCATCTCCACTTCCTCATATCAGGGATATCATATGATAGTTGTCTTTTTCTGATTGACTTATTTCACTAAGCATGATACCCTCTAGTTCCATCCACGTCGTTGCGAATGGCAAGATTTCATTTCTTTTGATGGCTGCATAGTATTCCATCGTGTATATATACCACATCTTCTTTATCCATTCATCTGTTGATGGACATCTAGGCTCTTTCCATAGTTTGGCTA